>PVIJ01000038.1:440833-470921 GCA_004024925.1 Scalopus aquaticus
TTCCCAGTAGTGGTATTGCTGGGTCATATGGAAGTTCCATTTCTAGCAGTTTGAGGAAACGCCATACAGCTTTCCATAGTGGTTGGATCAATTTGCATTCCCACCAGCAGTGTAGTAGAGTTCCTTTTTCTCCACATCCTCGCCAACATTTGTTGTTGCCTGTTTTATTAATGTGCGCCATTCTCACTGGGGTGAGGTGCTATCTCATTGTGGTTTTAATTTGCATTTCCCTGATTATAAGTGATGTTGAACATTTTTTCATGTACCTGTTGGCCATTTGCTTTTCTTCTTTGGAGAAGTGTCTTTTTAGCTCTTCTGCTCATTTTTTGACTGGATAGTTGGCTTTGTTTTTTTTGAGTTATGTGAGCTCTTTGTAGATTATTGTTATCAGTCCTTTATCGGTTGTGTTGTGTGCAAAGATCTTCTCCCAATTAGTAGGGTGTCTGTTTGTTTTAATTATTGTCTCTTTTGCTGTACAGAATCAGCAGTGTATTTCTGATCTGCCTGTTCTGCTCCTCACTCTGTCTCTGGTGAACCCTCTCACCACCCCATGCCTCTGGCCTGTACCCCAGCTTGTATGCATAAATAAATAAATCTTTAAAAAAAAAATTTCCAAGCCACCCCACTCTTACCATCACCTCCACCCCCACCCTCACTCTAAGCACATGGTCCCATGGGTGCCTTGGCCACCTGGCTGCCCTGGCTCTCCTGGTCTGTATCTCAACACTCACCCCCATCCTCAGGGAGTACCTAAGGTTTGCAAAAGAAAGTTTGGCTTGTCACCTGCTGATCAAGGCTCTCAGGAGGGCCCGATCTTAATTCCACGTGCTACCACCCTTCCCTTCAGAGCCACGCATCTAATGTACACACACAGCACAGGCCACTTACCTTATCCTCCTTTCACTTGGCATCACTCATCATTCTCCAGGTACAACTTTTACTTTCATATCTCCATGGGATGCTGGGTGCTGATCTGAAAGCTCATCTTTTAAGAGTGTCTCTCCCATGAACTTTTCTCTTCTTCCTTCTGGAACAGCCCACTGTGCCTCTGAAATAACCTAGCATTTTGCTTTTATCTCCATTCCTTGGTCTTTAAGAGAGCAGACCATGTCTTTGTTATGCTTGAAAGACCTAGTAACATGATTTACATAGTAAGAATGTAATTTGCTGAACTCATGAGTGAGTGGATGACAAAAGTGTTTGACTATTGTGTGGGGGGGGTAATGACTATAATCACGTTTAGTGGGAGACTGAATGGTGGATGACAGCACTCTCACAACATCTACGTTTCTAGCTTATTGCCCTCAGGATCCCAGCTCGGACTTAGGCAAGACCCAAGCTTGCAGGTGAGTCGCTCTAGCTTCACTTCCTCACTGTCTTCCTTCCTTCTGGAGCATAGGCCTCTTTGCCTCTCTACCCTGGATAAGACGGAGCTTATACCTCTTCTATACCTCTACTACCAGGGGAAGTTTCTACTTCTTCAGGGACCACTGTGAGGTGTCAGTTCTGACATTAGCTCTCTTTGTCCCCCACGCCTTTGCCCTCTCCTCCTCCCAAGAGTTCCCCTTCTGCAATCCAGAAACTAGTTAATCTAGTTCTTTTTCTTTTACCTTCTCCAGATGGATTTTTCCTTGTCCCTCATTTATACCTTACTAGAGATCTAGAGCCCTGTGTCTTCTACCCAAGGACTTTGAAAGGCAAGCCTCTTTTGAAATGAAGGATTTGTTCCCTATTAAAGTCAATTCAGGCCTGAGGAAACAACAGGGGATTTCTGAAGCGATCTTGCCCCTTGAAACTCCATATGAAGTGTCACTATATCTTTCACAGCATAAATTCAGGGGAGCCGGGACCACACAGCAGCCCTTCCGTAGACACAGCCCTAGCACACGACAAGAGAAAGCCATGCTGGGATAGGACAGCTCGGAATTCCAGCCTACTGAGACTGGGGAGTCAGCATTCATGCCAATGAGAGTCTCTTCCCCAGCCTGGGGGGAAAATGCTGAGTCACACACCTTGTGGGCAGCCACTAAGCCAGAAACCCCATTGCTCTACATCTCCCCGTACCTCAGCCAGCTTGTGGGCTTTGTACACACTTCTTGACCTTTTGATAAGGAGGCTTAGGAGGCTGCTGCCCCAGGAAACCATCCCTCTAGTGGCCAGGCCTTCCGGGCAGGGCAGGGCCAAAGGCGGTGTATCCACCAGTCTGTGTACCTGTGTGGGCCTGGACATGAGCAGCAGGCTCCCTTCTGGGAGAGCAGCAGGCAGAAGTGCAAAGGCCACCACCCACCATTCATGAACATTCTACAGGCGCAAGGCTAGAAGGCCTCCTCCTTTGCTGTGGCCTGAAGTGGTTTGCACAGACTGAGTCCAGATATATAATAGCCGTTCTCTATTTTCTATGAGAAGATTTATTCAAAAATAAATTTAGCTAAGGGGGAAAAGTTAAAAAAAAAAAAAAAGGAAAACAGAGGGACAGACTTTTTTGTTGACTGGCTGCCAGGGATTGAAACATTGGGGCAGCCAGGCCCTTTGGAGGAGACAGCTGCAACATTTCACGGTGTAAAGTCAGCGAATTTCCACCGGCCTGCCTGCCAGAGACCACAAAATGGTTTCAAACAACGGCTAGTTTCATATTTGTGTGTGTGTGTGTGTGTTTGAGAAAAAGGCAAGGGTGGGGGTGGGCAAAGAGGGAGCTAAAAAGTGTCCTCGTGCTCAGCCTGGGCTGGCCAGCCAGTCAGCGGGCAGGGGCGCAGCAAGCAGATTAATGAAAATGTTTGGCTGGCACAAGGGGTTTGATTGCCCCACTGCAAAATTGCTTGCAGATTCGAAAACAGCATGTTTCATTTCAAACTCATTCTCTTGCCATACATTAGCACTTGTCAATGTAACCATTAAGCACAGGCAGTGCAGAAATTTAATTACAAAACCATTTATTTTATTGAAAGAAAAATAAACCCAAGCTACCTCAAATGCATTAGGTAGGTTCAAAACATGTTCAGCTGATAACACCCAAGGGTAGGGAGGCTGCTGCAGGAATCAATGCGTCTTTCATGTGCGGTGGTGACTCGATATTGGAAACAGCTGCCTATAGGTCGTTCTTTATTTAAGTTCAATTATGAATTAAAAAACAAGTGATTTAATGAAGGGACTTTTTATATCTGAAGTTACTCAGCTGTGGTATTCATTCTTCTCGCATTTTTACCTCCCCTTCTAAGTGCTGGAATTAAAAATGCTAATTAGGCGAACAGAACTTTTTATTGAGTGGGTCTGCCCCCACCCCCATCTCTGACTTGTCTTTTGTTCTCCTAATGGTGGAAGAACACAAGGTCTGTGGCATTAAAGGAAGTCGCAAAAATGTGCTAAACACATCAAAAAGTCTCCAATCTGTGTCTTATTTATGCCTTTTCCCCCGTGTGCATCTTCTAGAGGGTTGGAAAGCCGGCAGCTGAGGCTCTGGTGAAATAAAAGATTTGGGTCAAGCGGTGGGTTGATGTCATGCTGGAGACGGCCTCTCCCTTGCACTAATGAGCTGCCAATAACGCGTCTGTTTTACTATTCTGCTGGAGAGGAAAAAAAACCTATAACCTTAGTGGTTTGGACTGATTTGTCAACTTAAAGTGCTTTTTTTTTTTTTTTCCTTCTGTCTGAGCTATCTAGCCACAATTTCTTACAGGCCTCTCTTCATGCGGTCCACTCAGGAGGCATCTGGAAAGGGAAGATCTTTTTCTTTTTTAAAAATTTCCCCATTGAGAATACAAGTCTCTGAAAGTTCAGGGAGGCATCGTTTGTTGGGCAGGGAGGAGGAAGCAGGAGGCAGATGGGCACGGAGGGGGCGCCTCACTGCAAGTTTATTTTCAGCTCTTGTAACCAAGCGCATGCGCAGCAGCAGGCCCTGTGACGTGGACAGAGATGCGTTTGCCTGTGTCGTTATTTTCCAGGGTGAGATTTAAGAAGGGCACCCTGGTCTGTTTCAGAAGGGCCCCCAGATCTCTGTTGCTTCCTGCAGAACCACTGCCAAGGCTGTCTGGGGGATATGTTCAACAATATCCGAACTGCTCAGGGGCCTGTTACAAGAAAACCTGAGCAGCCTTGCTGTTGGGCAACTTGGAGATTTTGCCCACAGCCTTACCTGGACTGGGATTATGCTCACACCCTCACCTGGACTGACACACGTGCTCTCCATTTCAGAGACTACAGAGCCTGAGGCAGAAAAGCACATCCAAGAGTAGAGAAAACCACCACTCTAGGTAGCAAAACGTTAGCCAATAGATTTTAGATAATCACCTGTTTAGGCATGAGGGAGAAGGACAGAAGGAAAGAGGATGAGCAAGTTGGAGGTGAGGGCACAGTGTCTGGGTCCTGTTAGGAGAGGATTGGTATCTAAGTTGAACCGTGTACACCAAGAAAGGCCCAGAATAGAATGGGCTTCTATCCTGTTGTCACAAGGGCATCCAGCCGAGGAAATAGCAAACAGTACAAACATTCTCTGAGGGGAGCAAGAATGTGATGCCCCATCCTGAACCAGCCAGAGAGGAATATCCTTGTTCCATGCTTATGTGTAAAAAAGATCTCGGGGAAAGGAGGATGGTGGGAAGACAGGGCCAGATTGGCTAATGCACTGTTCCTTGAAGAATTTCCATTTGGGATTTGTGCTGTAGATGTTCTGAAAAATGATATTGCACTCAATAAAAGTACTCATCAACTTCACGTGCTTCTGCTTGTGTCTCTCTCCATCCAGAGCTCGGAATGGATGAAGGCCCTCCCACTGGCTTCCAACTCCTGTGAAGTGTGTATTTTCTAATTAATTGATATTCCCCACCTGGGTTTCAGGCAGGAACACTCCAAAAATGCATCCTAATTTAAAAATAGAAGTGTTTTTTTAAACACGGCAACTCAAGGGATTATTCAAGAAAGACATCTTTTCTTTTATTCTTGTCCTGAGGAATAAAATGTAAATCCCTGTGAAACAGAAAAGGTTGCCTCTCCTAGGAGTTGGGTGGGCAAAGAGGATAAGAGCAAGCAAGCTCTTCGAAATCATCCTGTGGCTCAGAAGCAAGAACTGGGGAAGGTGAGCTAGCAGCCTTCTGGGGAATGTGCATGCCAGAGTGTGCCCAGAGAACATGAGAGCTGGACATCTACCCAAAGCATCGTTTTCATAGGCAATGAACTAGTTCTCCCTAAAGAACCTGAAGAATCCACAGCAAGGTCATGGGAAGGTCCTCCTTTCAGTTTGTTTAGCAGCAACTGGGGCTTCCTCACTCAAATATGACTTTCTCCACTCTCCTTTGACCTTTCATCCCTACCCATCTCCCCTGTGTGACATGTATAGTCGATAACATGACCTTTAGCATTTGTTATAGCCATCACCCACACATAGATTTTGAGCACTTAGTATATGTTTTGCACTATACCGGGTGCTGGGGATTGAATGAAGAACAAGACAGTCAAGATCCTTGCAAAGTAGTTGACATCCCAGGAGGGAAGATGGAATTTAATCAGGTAAGCAAGCTAAAGGACCACAAATTGCTATGAGTGATTTGAGTGGAATAAATTGAGCATTGTGACATATTTGACATAGGGAAGATCCTTCTTGGGAGCTAAGAGTTATGCTAGAACTAAAGGCCAAGGAGGGGGCCAGCCACAAGCAGAGCTGGGAGGAAAGCGACAGTAATGACTGAGGCAATAGGCAGCACAAAGCCTGGTGCCTGTGAGAAGCTGACCCCTCTGGGACCAGCCAGAAGGCCATTGTGACGAGGAAAGAGAAGGAGGTCAGGCATGAGGTCGTTTTCATAGGCAAAGCTACTAGTTCTCCCTAAAGAACCTGCAGAATCCACAGCAGGTCACGGGAAGGTCCTCCTTTCAGTTAGGTTAGTGGCAGCTGGGAAGTGGTGGACTCAGGTCATTCTAAGTGTAGTGGGTAGCTATTGAGTGGTTTTAGGTTAAGGAATCCTCATGTTCTAATTTATGTTTTTAAAAGATGATTGGTTGCAAGTGTGGCAAGTGAGCAATGTAATGATGTAAAAATGCACTAGGAGGATATGGCAGTCTGGGTGGGAGAAGATGGGGGCTGGACTAGAATAGGGTCTTGGATGCTTTATCTCTTCTTGTTGTGTAATGTAGGGTGATGTGGCTTCTCGAGCAACCGGAAAGAGTGCTCCCTGAGGGCAGAAAGCTTGCTTTAGTCTTCTTAGGATAAAGGAAGAATCCTGCTTCTCCTCTATGAGTACCTTTACAAAATGCAGCAAGAACATACTCTGCTTGACCTTCAAGGCAGTCAGACAGACACTTTTCTGGCCCTTCTCGGGGATGCTGCACTCTATTTCCTCTTTCCCCCTCTCCCCAAACCATGGCAGCCCTTTTCTAGAACTCTTATGCCTGCTGAGAATGCTTTTGATTTTTGACTAAGCCTGACTATCCCTACTAACTAAATTGCCTAATTAAATTCCAACTCTCTGGAAGTCTTTCCTGACTCTCTGAGGTAGGGAGTGCCATGTGCACCTCTGTACTTCCAAGGCACTTTGTTCACATCTGGATTTTAGCACCTCATCACACTGTGTTATAACCCCTTTCTTTGGCACCTATCTCTTGACCAGATCCCTAGATCTTAGTTATGTATTCATAGCAGGATCTCAAGCATTTTCCTTAGAGAGTTGTCAAACTTGAGGAACAGTTTTGAACAATGTTGCTTATGGAATCATGGCATCACACAATTAATATTAATAAATCTTAGCATGTGGACTACTATTGTACTTTCAAACCTAAGCTGATACCTCAGGTTTAAATACTAAAGAGGCTTGGTTAAGCAGCCACTTTCCTAATAAAGGATGGAGTGAGTGACCTGGAAAACCAATCAGAAGAAACTATCCACCTGAAGACAAGAAAGAAAAAAATGTTAAAAAAAAAAAAACTGAGTAAGATTCAGTGACATTTGGGACAACATTTAAAGGTTCAATATTCATTTAATTGAAGTCCCAGAGGAAGAAGAGAAAGATAATGGGGTAGAAAATATATTTGAGAAAATTACTGGCTGATAAATCTCCAGATTTGTTGAAAGATATGTTATAGATCCAAAGCACAGGGAACCCCAAACAGGACAACTGTGAATTAACTCTCTAGGCACATCATACTTAAAGTGCTGACAGCCAAAGATAAAAAGGAAATCTTGCAGTGGACGAAGAAAGATGACACATTACATACAAGGGAGCAATGATTTGAATGGCTATGAACTCACAGTTTCAGGATTTCTACATTTTTCATAAAGTACAATATTAGCTCTAATTATACTGTGAGAATCTAAGGATGTATATTGTAATCCATCAACCATGAAATAAATAATACAAAGTGGTACTGCTCTAAGTCAAATAAATTAAAACATATTATAAAAGATATTCAAATGATACAACAGAAGGCAGGAAGAGGGGAACCAGAAATAAAAACAAAGTAGATAATAGAAAAGAAGTAGATCTTCTTTTCTAGAAGATCTATCTAGTAGATCTTATCTTCTTATCTAGTAGATCTAGATACAATCATATCAACATCACATTAATCATATAAATAATCACATTAAATGCTAATAAACTACATATTCCAATTAAAAGGCTAGAATAGAATTTTTTTAAAAAGCAAAACACAACTACATGCTGCCTAGAAGAGATGAAATTTCATACTCATATTCATTGCAGCAGTATTCACAATATCTAAGACATGGAAGCAGCCTAAGTGTCCTTCAACAGATGAATGGATAAAGAAAATGGAAGGGAATATTATTCAACCATAAAAAGAAAGGTCTTTTCCCATTAGTTACAACATGGATAAATCTGAAAGATATTATGTTAAGTTAAATAAGCCAAATACTGTATAGAATCACATATACGTGGAATTTAAAAAATAAAAGAAAGAAGCTAATTTTTATACAAACAGGGACAGAATGGTAGAGTTGGAACTAAAGGGATGGGGAAATAGGTAAGGTATATAAAAATATACACATTTTCAGTTATAAATTCTGATGCTCAGAACTAAAGCAGGTGACTGTAGCTAAAAATATGGAATTGGATAGTAGACCTGAAAGTTTCTAAGGATAAATCTTAAGCATTTTCATCACAGACTAAAATATTTACTATGTTTTAACTATATGAAGAGGTAGCTATGTTAATTATCTTGATCTTGGTACTCATTCTACAAAGTATTTGTATATTAAATAATCACCTTGCACCTCTTCAATATATACACTTACATTTGTCAATTATTCCTCAATAAAGTTAAAAATAAATTTTTAAAAAAGATTTATTTATTTTTTTCATACAAGCTGCGGTGCATGCCAGAGGTGTGGGGCGGTGAGAGGGTTCACCAGAGACAGAGTGGGGAGCAGAACAGTTGGACTGACTGAAATACACTGCTGAGGGGAGCAGTGGGCAAGGCAGGAGAGTTCTACTGCACCAAAGTTAAAAATAAACTTAATAAGAGAGATGAACTTTAAGAATAAGGGCTCAACAAACAGGGAAGCCATATGCATATGGCTAAGAATAGCACCTGAAATGACATGAAGCAAAATTGACAGAATAAAAGAAGAAATAGAAAATTTTATGATTATAATAGGATATTTTAACATTGCTCTCTGCAGCTAATAGAAGCATTAGACAAAAAGTTCAATAAAGACATAGAAACTCTGAACAATTTTACCAACTTCTAAACCTAATTGGTACTTATAGAACACTATACCCAATAACTAAAAGACACACATTCTTTGCAACTGCACACATTCACCATCCTGGGTTATAAAACAATTCTGGGTTTATAACCACACCCTGGGTTATAAAGAATTGAAATAACAGTCATATATATTCTCTCATGCAATGTAATTAAATTAGGAATTAGTAAAAAGACAATACTGAGTAAAAAATCAAATATTAGGAAAGGAAACACATATTTCCAAATAACCCACAGGTGAAAGAAGAAATCACAAAGAAACTAGAAAACAGGTAAAACTTAACAATAATGAAAATATAATCAAATTTGTGGAATCAATTAAAGCAATGCTTAGAAGGATTTTTATAGCTTCAAATGCTAATATAGAAAAGTATCAAGAACGGCACTGTTCATAATAGCAAAGGTATGGAAGCAACCCAGATGTCCAAAAATAGATGACTGGATCAAGAAGATGTGGTACATATACACAATAGAATACTATTCATCATGGAAAGAAGATAAACACATGCAATTTGCAGCGATATGGATAGAATTAGAGGGGATCATACTCAGTGAAATAAGCCAGAAAGAAAGAGAAAAATATCGAATGGTTTCACTTATAACAGGACTATAAGGAAACCAAATAGGAGAGAGACACTCAGCGGGTGGGTGGGTGGGGGCGGGGGAGAGTGGGGAGGATAAGGGCACAAAATGGAGTAGAAAAGAACACAAGGGACCACGGAGATGGATCACGGATGAATTGGTGGCGGGTTACCCAAGGGGGATACAAAATGTAAAAGACATAATAACTATATATATATATAAAGAAAGGTCCAAAATCAGAGAAAAGATAAAGATTCCATCTCAAACCCAAAGTAGAACAAATAACATAACAAATTTAAGAGCAGATATCAATGTAGCTACAAAACAGTCAAACAATAAAGAAAATAAGCAAAACCAAAGTTGTTTCTTTGTAAAGAAAAAAGTTGATAAATTTTGTTGGATTGCTGAAGAAAAATTGATAATATGAAATATCAATGTCAAGAATGAAAGAGGGGTTATCACCCTTTTTCTTACAAACATTAAAATGGAAAAAAAAGAATATGAGAATATTGTGAAGAACTTTAACAATAATTTCTACAATATAGGTTAAAGAAAAAAACCTTGAAAAATATAAAAGTAATATTTACAAAAGATGAAACAGGAAACTTGACTTCTAGGTATGGGTAGTTTCATTGGCAAATTCTACCAAACATTCAAAGAAGAAATAACAACTAACTTAAACAAATTTTTTAAAAATACAGGAGGATGGGATATATTACCCAACTTGTTTTATGGTACTGGCAATCTCTAATATCAGAATCTGAAAAATACATATTAAAAAGGATCATTATTGGCTAATATCCCTTATGAACATAGATGTAAGAACTTTTAATAAAATGTTAACAGGCTAAGCCCAACAACATATAAAAAGAGTAATATATCATGATCAGGAAAGGGTTAATCCCAGGAATGCAAAGTTGATTTAATATTCAAAAATCATTCAATATAATTCGCCACATCAGCAGAGTAGAGGAGAAAAACTATATAATCATTTTGACAGATGGAGAAAAATCAGTTAACAAAATTTAACATGCATTTATGAGAAAAACTCAATAATCTAGAAACAGAAAGGAATTGCCTCAATTTGATCAAGGGTATTTTAAAAAAATATTTATTCATTTAGTAGAATAACTGGGGTGCAGGCCAGAGGTGCAGGGGGTGAGAAGATTCACCAGAGACAGAGTGGGGAGCAGATCAGGTGGATTTACTGAAATATACTGCTATAAGGGGAGCAGCAGGCAAGATATGAGCGGTCTGCTGTGCCATATGTGGGTTAGTGGTTGTAGTCACCAATAAAATAAATAAAAAACTTAAAGATCAGAGCGTGAGAATTAAAACTGTCTCCATTTGCAGATGGTATGATTTCTTATATAGAAAGTTCTCATGAATTTACAAAACTATTATTGAAACTAATAAATGAGTTTAGCAAGGCCACATGTTACAAAATTAATATAAAAATTAATTCTATTTTTGTAGACTTACAGCATACAATTAGAAAATGAAAAGTGTTAATTTACAAGAGTAGCAAAAAATACTTGGGAATAAAGCTAATAAAAGATAGGCAAGACCTATACATTGAAAATTATAGAATACTGCTGGGAGAAATTAGAGATATATGCATAGAGAAATACACATTGTTGGTGGATTAAAAGACTTCACGTTAAGTCAGTTCTCTTCCAATTTATCTATAGGTTCAAAACAAAATTCCTACAGACCTTTTTTTTAGCAATTAACAAGTCAGTTACAAAATTTATATGGAAACAGTGAACTTAGGATCAACAAGGTATTTTTTATGAAAATCAAAGTTGATAGTCTACTGCCTGGTTTCAAGGGTTGCTATAAAGCTGATGAAATGAAGACAATGTTGTACTGGCCAAAGGGCAGCCATATAGCTCAACTGAAAATAATAGAGGGTTCAAAATAGACCCACAAATAAACTGTTGGTGAGTTTTAACGAAAGTGCAAGGGCAATTCAAAGGAGAAAGAATGGTCTTTTTAAAGAGTGCACTAAAACTATTACATATCCATGTCAGAAAGAGGAAGGAGGGAAGGAGGAAGGGAGGGAAAAAAAAGAAACTCCCTCTACCTCCATCTCTTGTAGCATATTCAAAATTAAAAATGAATCATGGACCTAAATATAATACCTTAGATTATACAATGTCTAGAAGGAAACAAGAGAAAATTTTTACGACCTTGGTAAAGATTTATTAGATACATCAAAACAGCCCATTAAAAAATAAACTGAATTTCATCCAAAATAAAGTGGAAATAAAGTATCACTTTATTAATAGCTCGAAAATTGGGGCTTGCACCAGGTCACACAGCTAGCAAATGGCAGAGGCTGGAAATGAACTCAGAGCAGTCTGACTGGAGTCTCCAGTTTTATGCAGAATGTTTTAAAACAACTCATTTGGCAAGAAACAATGCAGGGAACACAGATTTCAACAGACCAGCTGTGTCTCTGAGCTAATAGGCCAGGACTACACCCCCACCCCCCACCTCAACCTCTCCCCCATCCCCCAGGCCTAAGTGCTTGAGCTTTAGCCACACTGAATGAGCTTTCTACAAACCCAGCAATGCTTCATTGCAAAAGACAAATGTTATGACTGAGGTTAGTTCTGAGCTCTCCTCCCTAAAGATTGGCTAGCTTGCTCTTTCTTTTTTTTTTTAAGATCGATTGATTGATTTATACATAGAACTGGGGTGTAGGCCAGAGGTGCAGGGGGTGAGAGGATTCACCAGAGATGAGAATGTGGGGGCAGAACAGGTGGATCCACTGAAATAAATGCCTTGTTATTGCTGCAAACAAGGACCATCGTGTGACTGCTGCCACCCCAGGGTCTGTGCTGAAGAGAATTCGAATAGGCAAGAGCTGGACTCAGTAGAAATCATAGTGGGCCCTGATTCACTAGCTGCACCTCCTTCTTCTTTCAGGAGAACTGTGAGTTCCAGGGAACATGTCTCCTGTTTCTTGAACAGTGTGGTTCTGATTCAAATTTGCAAACCTGTTAGGAAAATAACGTCCCAGTTCTCCACTGACTGCCCCCAGGGTCTCTCCTGGCCATTTCCTGTCTTCCAGTGAACTAGATCTAGTGTGTGCTGCTTGTGTTTCACACTCACGTGCTCTCTGTCTCAGAAGAATACAGTTAAGGTTTTCATCTTGTTATTTATAATAGTTAGGTATGCTCAGGAAAGTCCTCAACCTATCTTTTAATTGGCGCAACTATATTTCATCACCCACACCGTATGCTCAGTTCAGAGTAGAGAAATGTGCCTGTGCTTTGGCAGACTCCATCTTAAGGAAAGAAGGCGCACGGCGAGGCCCTTGGGGCTCGTAACTGAGTCCCCGCTCACACTGCCTCCCGCCCTCTGCTGTGTGAACATGGACAGGTCACGGTGGCCTGAAAGTGGAGGTGGACACCTTCATGGAAAAGGCTGGGATGGGGACATAATGTGAATTCCAGAGAGTCTGAACCACATACAGCCACCACCAGGCCTGCAGGGCTCAGTACTCATCGGCTCTGGGTGTTTAAGCCACTCTGGCCATATGTTCCTCTTGCCTGGCCTCAAATTCCACAAACATTTCCATCCAATTCCACAAACATTTCCATCCTGAATTCAACCAGACTGGGCTAGTACATTCTACCAGAGAGGAGTCAAAGGCTTTGACCTGAATTTCTCATAACACAAAGGTAGTAAAAACAACGTTTGGATTTTTTTCTTCAGAAAAAAGAAGCAATCGCCAATAATCTGGAATTCGTAATAGGGCAGCCATTTAGGACAGCAGCTGGAACTACTCAGCAGAGTGGAAAACTGTAGGAGGCTCCTCCCCCCGTGCAAGTGTGACCCCACTGTTACTGGGAAGAGAGAGCAGGTGACAGGGCACTACTGTCTTGGGTCTTTAAAAATCTGGGTCTGTCCCCATTATCTGATGTTACAGCCAAGCCCTGGGCCTTTTCTTCAAAAGCAACCGCAGCAACGCGGTTCCCAGTACATTCTTGCCATTCTTCTGCCTCACGGAGGGCTTCAGGTCAGAGCAGTTGCAAGATTGGATTTGTTTGTGATGTGTTTGTAGAATAAAGTATTTGAATGGTTTGACAGGGGAAAGATGAAACCAAGATGGCTGGGGCGCTAAAACCTGATGAGCCACTCTTTGCTAGCTCAGAGAACTATTAGGTAGAGGAACAGAGGGAGGCCTAGAGCCCCTGGTGTCAACTTTGGGCAGCCATCCAGAACCTGCAGTGGGTAAGGCTTCTTTGGAAGGGCACTTGGGCAATGAGCAGGGCCTGAGTGTTTACAGGGACTGCAGAGAGCCAGAGCTATGGCACAGACACAGCTGCGGGGGTGACAGGGCTCCCGGCCTCCTGTCACTTGAGATTCTACTTGAGAGGGCTGAGAGGACCTTGGCTGCCTCGGCATTCAGATTCGGAGATGGAGACAATGACAGGGACAACATCGCATCAACCTCCCAGAGAGTCTCATTGCTTATGGGATATGAAAGATCACTAGGAAGGTTAAGATGTTTAAAATAGGGCCTCAATCCGCCCAGCCAACCTAGTCACTCCCCTGCACACGCCCCAGCAAGGCCACTGCTCTCAGTTCCTCACTGTGCCTCCAGCCAGCACAGCTTTTCCTGCATGCGCCCCTTTTTTCATCCTACCCATCCTTCAAGATCCAGGAAGCTCTATATGTGACTCTTTCATCCACCATAAGCTCCTCTTTCTTAGGATTGGGTTAACCAAACTGTAGCCCATGACAAATTTAGCACCAGCAACTGAAAGCACTGTTTGCAAAGAATTTGTTGCCAGAAAATACCTTTTAAAGGTACTGAAATAATTATAATGGTAAAAATATCTTAACTTTCTTGTACTTCTTTACTCTTGTTCTTTATAGTCTTGCTTAAATTTTAATTACCTGGAGGTGGCATTCTATAATCTTTTCAAGAGTTCAGGTCTTCTAGATCGGAACCCAGCCTGACCCTCTCTGACTACTTTGCCCAGTGAGAGCCTGTCCTGAACAACGGGCCCCTAATCATATAGTTATGTAACTATTTTCTGCCTCACTTCCCTATTAATAAGAATCTCTTTCCAAGTAGTCACTAAGTCTTCTTCGTGGTTAAAGGATGTGATGCAAGAAAAACTGTTAAGACAGTGCCTAACACATACAGGGTACAAGCTCGTGACATGTCAGATACTGCTACTGTTGTTATTTTACTTCTTTGCATCACCCCAGAGAATAATTGTCATTTTCTTCAAAGATTGGGCATGGGCAACTAATAGGAGTTCAGTAAATTACTTGCTAATTTCCTTTGCAGTGGTATAGTACCTTCTAAATTAAATGGTGGATCCAAGAGTTAGCACAGTTACAAGCACAGCCTCTGGAGACATGACACTTGGTACCATCACTTGAGTTCAATTACTTAACCTTGGAGTCTCTGTTTCCTTGTCTGCAGTGTTTACTTCAAAGGTTGATAGAAGAATTAAGTGGGTTAGTATTTCAAATGGGCATCATGCTGTGACCAGAACATAGCCCTGTGAAAGTTTCTTGAAAGCGTCACCCAACAGAGTTGGGTAGACATTTCCCCAGGAGAGCACGTTTTTAAGTAGTAGTGCCAATAGTACCAAGAAGACTGGTACTATTTTATTGATTTAAGAAAATAAGTTCTCCCTTTTGGTAATATCATTTCCAGATAAGAAATTAGCATGCTAATTAAATTGAGCCTCAACTTTTTTCAAAGTAGGTACAACAGGATATTTCCTTGACAAGACTTGATGAATGATTGAATTTAAAAATATATCTTTCTAATGTTTTCATTCAAATTCCCTCTCCCTTAGGGTAGTGGACCTTGTGAAATGCCATTCTGGTCTCCCTTGAGGGCTGCTGGGAGTGCTACTAGCTGTTAGCCCTCTCCAGAAATGTGCCTTTAGGGCCTCCCTAATGGCACAAGGCGTTAGGTCTTAGCACTATGAAGCTATCGGCAGCCACCACAGGACAAGTTTGATACCCAGCCAGGGAGCTTCCCACATGGCGCAACAGACCTCTCCTGCCTCGCTCGCTGCTCCCCTCAGCAGTGTACTTCAGTAGATCCACCTTTTCTTCTCCCCGCTCTGTCTCTGATGAATCCTCTCACACACACACACACATACACACACACACACACACACACCCACTTCTGGCCTACATCCCAGCTCTTCTATGCATAAATAAATAAATCTTATTTTTTAAAAGAGAAATGTGCCTTCACCTGGAGCAAGTCCTCAGAGAGAACCACACCCAATGTCAGGTGGGAGTGGAGAACAGAGGCAGCCCCCTCACCCAGATGTGCAATCACTCTGGAGGTTATCTCAGCCCAGAGGGCCCATGGGATCAGCAGAGGCCATTGATGAGATTGCTCTGCAGTCTCCCTGCCCAGTCCTGCTTTCTCCTTCCCTTTCACAGGGGCTCATCCTGGGAGTGCTCCCTAATATGCTCTGCACACCAGCCTGCAACACTCAGTTAGGGTAACTTCATTTACATTTATTTTCATTAATTTTGGTATGACTCCCTAATTTAAGTGACTGAGAATTCCTGTGTAACTAAGACAAGTATATGGGACAATCTGCTGGTGTCTTTGATTATTAAAAAGGTTGAATTATTAGTAGCAATCCCTCTTGCTTATTTTTTAAAAATTCCTTTTACTTTAAAAATATTTCCGGTTTGAACAATAAATCATATGGTCACCCTTTTTGTAAATATCCCTCATGTTCCCAGGCCTCATTGCCAGTGTGGAAAAATGAGGCCCCATAAATATAGTATGAATTCCCTGAGGTGTGAGCTCCCCTTAAGTATAACTTTGGAACCTGAGCTCCCTTGCAGAGCTCTTTCCACTAACCCTCCCCAGCATCCTCCCCAGAACATCTGGGTGACTCCCTGGTGCCCACACATTCTCAATGGATCAAACCACTGCTAAGCCCTCCTAGGAGCCACTGCTTGCATCCCAATGCTGACAGTCCCCGCGGTACTCTCTGGAAGTGGGGGGCTCTCACTGACACTGCTGCACTCATGCATCAAACAAGCTCTGGGTGTTTCACCACTGCCACAAGCCCTAAATAGCCCAGAAAGCTCCATGGGTGCTCAGTCCTGAAAGGCTTTAAGTCTCTATTTTGGTTGTAGCTTGATTTACCTGCCTCTCCCCGCCCCCACGAAGTGAGTAAAGTAACACATTCTCATGTCTATCACACATTTTTCCTTTACACATTTTGCTGGATCTCACATGGACCCTCAGTGGGCGCAATTCATCTCACTGAACTAAACTCTCTTCTACTCGGGGTCACATGTAGGCCATTGAGGTGACTGGATCAGATCGGGGTTGAATAACAGCTTCCAAACTATACTGGAACCACTATACCTACCTAATCCTAATGGCTCCAGTTTATTATTTTCCAGAAATTTCCTCACACTTCATTAAATTCAGTTGGCACAAAGAGATGTGGAGAATTGTAATCTAATCCCACAAAGCCAGGTATGTATACAGGCAGTCTCTTGCTTTGCACAGTAGTGCAGGACTATAAAAAGGGACTGCGTAAGTTGAAACCCTACAAAATGATCTTGATAATCAATGGGGAAAAAATTATAATTGTTATGATGTCACCCATATGTGGAATGTAAAGAAATAAAACAAAGGAACAGACAAAACTAAGCTGAAACAAACCCTTGCAGTCTGGCTGCAGAATGGAGGCTACTAGAGAAGGAGGGTGGAAGTGGGGGGTAAACGAGGAAGGGGGGGCCAAGCACTATGGTGCAGGGCTGTGGTGCCCTGGTGGCGGGCTTGCTGGGTAATATACATCTGAAGAGGTCTGAGCCTAGAGCCCTAATCACACACAGACTTTGAAAGAAGTGATGTCATCGGTCACATCGCCATGTGCATCTGTTGTTTATGTAGCGATCTGTCGACTGAAGAACAGGCAGTAAAATTTGTACTTTATGCAATTACGGTATTTACTGTGGTGACTGAAATATGAACCTTTTTGTTAGGGACTGGTATTCAGCTAAGCCGTGGCTACTAAAACTTGTGGATGTCAGAACGATACAAAGCAAGGACCGCTGAGGAATGTTGTCTACCAAATACTTCTGATCACATTTACAGTGCTACACTTCACCCCTGCTTGGTTGGGTGACGGCCTGTGATTACTTCTGGCCAATGAATTGTGAGAAGAAGTTACATGTATCACTTCCACACCAGAGCACTGATTACCAGCCAGCACAGGCGTGGTTCCCAAGGACATCTGAGAAGGTGACTGCTCTGTGAGGTCCTCAGCAAACAAGATGTGCAGACGCCCCCTACTAAGATGTCACAACACACATGAGCACAAGCAAGGGGTAAACTTTTGCTCGCAGCACGGAGACCCTGGGGCCGTTTGTTTTTGCAGACTAACAGTCCCTTCTGACTGAGACCAGTTGTAATCAGGAGAGAATCTAATAGTTGTAATCAGGAGAGAATCTAATAGTAGGGAACTAGGCAGCATTCAAAACCCAGAAATGGGCAGCTACAGTCAAAGGGTTCAAAGTTAGGGAAAGAAGGGTAGGGAAAGAATCAGTGACATGAAATAAGCAAGCAGAAACGAACAAACATGACAACAAATGAAAATATTTAAATGGATAATAATACAGGACACATACAAAAAACAGGCATAGTTTAAAAAATTACCTTTTAGGTAAACATTCTTTCATATAACTTTCACCCAAATCAAGAATCAGAACTCATTCAACCACCCCAGAAGTTCCTGGTGCAGTTTCATTCCACTGGGAGGAGGCTTTCGGAGCTTACAGGGAAAGAGCTTGCAAAAATTCCTCTCAAAATATGGGGCTGGCCAGGCATTGTGATTGGGGGCTTCTAAATGGACCTCCTATAATGAAATCGGTAGGCGATTCATTATATTCATTGCGTGCCTTGTGGGCGATCTTCCACAACTTTCGCCCGTGGCCAGGGGAAAATCTGATGAGTATAAATGCCCAGAACTTGTTCTTACTAGACGTTTACATATGAGCTTTTACAGTGTCATGTTGATCTTATTATGCTCAATTTCTATGTGCATATTATAATATTTATGTGTCTACTACAGGGCCCCAATCTTTAAATATTAACATAATAAATCCGCATAGCTTCTAAATAAAGTAAAATTTGAAGGTGGGGGAAAAGAACATTTGTAGTGAGTTTCCCACAGTGTGCGTCTTGTAGCTTTCTCACTCTCGTGTGGTCCAGGTGTTTCTCTGACTCCTGTAGTTTCTCTAAATTACTAGTTGGATCGACAGGTTGATCAAATTTGAGTTTGATCATTTTTAGCAAGAAGACGTCATGGAAGGCAGTACAAGGCACATCATTTTGTTCAACAAATTTTTTTTGGTAATATGAACAGCCACTGATGTTCAATATCAAGATTCAGATTGGCTGCATTTATCCATTTATTTCGGAATGGTGAGATTCTAATTAAGAACTTCCCGTCTCCTTCCTTACTCCTGTAACTGTACCTTATCATACTACAGTTCAGACAGAACTTGGTTGTTTATGGATTTTTTGTTTTTTAGGGCCCAAAGTTCTGTTATATACACATAAGTTAGTTGCTAAATTCTGAATTTGGCAAGATTGTCATAAAGATCAAGATGGACCCTTTCACCTAGCCTTATGATGTGCTTGACCCCTTAAGGTTTTTTCGCAGGGCCCGTGTGTTTTCAGGTGTTCTCCTCACTTCACCCTACCTGAGCTCACTTTCAAGGAGAAAGATTCTCATTTTTCTCCCCCCATTAGAAGATAAATTGCAGGTAGCATCCATCCTATGAGTATGTGGATTTTGAGCCATTTCTCTCAAATATTCTTACAATGCTTGTGGGATTGAAATCAAGAAGCCCCAAGTCCAAGCTCAGGTTAAAGTTAGGTTTTAATAGGACCAGGAGGAATGTTTTCGCAGTTGGGTTTTGGTGTGTTTGAGCTGAATAAGACTACATTTAAGTAGGGGCACCTTCTCTCTGGACTAACCAGAGTCACCACCACTCTTATAAGAGGGGCACTCAGACAAAGCACAGGGTACCTGAGAGCGCCCCCTGTCTCACAGCAGACTTGTCACCCCTTATTGTAGCCCATCCTACAGGTGAATGAACAAGAACTGGGGAATTGATGTGAAGGACGGGAGTGAGACCCAATGGAAGTGGGCTTGTCTCCGTGGGGAGGAGACCACAGGGTAAAGGCAGAGTCAAGGAGGACGGGACCTCTCCATCCCTGCATGAGCTAAAGCCCATATTCTTTTTTTCTTTCCTTGTGCAGAGGCAGTTCAAGTTAGCATGATAAAATGAGGCCTAAGAAAATACCTGGGGAGAAAGTTTATTTTTTTATGGTCTGTTTACATTAGACCATTGGGTGAAGAGAGGCGGTTAAAGACTTGTCCCAAATGGCAGAACTGGAGAAGCACAAATCCAATGTCAATAGTTGGAAATAAAAGTGTATGGTTTAATTAAATTTATTTTTAAAGACCATTTCTTCTGTCCTTTTCCTGAGGTAATCCAAGGGAAGGAAGTAGGGAGCTGAGGCTGAAAGAGCCGGGGAGGAGGAGGACGAGAGCAGGTAGGTGAGAGGGGCTTGTTTAGAGGGCCTTGCTTCCCTCAGAGTGTCTCCAGCCAGCCCAGAAGTCTTTCAGGCCTGACAGGAGCAGTGGCCCGGAGTCATCTGCTTAGCAGTCCCAAGAGCTGCTGTTGACTAAGGACAGGAACCAGAGTTTCAGAGTTTGTCCAACAGCAAACATTAAAAAAGAGCGGAAATGAGCAGTCAAATCAGGGCCAGCTCTGGGGAAAAACTATTTGACATCTGTGTTCTCCACTGGCCCTTTTGACAATAGCTGCCTCCTTTCTCCCACCCTTCACCCCCCCATACACCATGTTGGCCCTTGGCTGCCCCAAGGCAGAGGCCACATCTGTGGAATCAGAAGAGGACAAGTTAAGAATGCAGGCTCTGTGAGTTACGGAACAACCTACGTGCCCACGGACAGAGGAGTGGATTAGAAAAATGTCCTATACATACACAATGGAATACTACTCAGTGATAAAAAACATAAACTCTTGCCATGTGTGACAACACGGATTGAACTGGAGGGGAATACCGTAGTGTGAAACAAGTCAGAAAGAGAAAGACATACCATACCGGATAATTTCACTTATATGTGGAATACAGAGAAATGAGACAGTCAGACAAAGCCAAGCCAACAACAAACTCTAGAAAACTGACTGTGGAGCAGAGGCTATAAGTGGGGGAGGAGAAAACACAGCAGGTACGGGGCATGATAGACTGCTGGAGGACCGTGGGTACCTTGGTGGTGGATGTGGTGTGGTGACAGGTATCTGATGAGGTGTGACCCTATGCCTCTGAATTGCATAGTGTTGTAAGCCAATGTTACCTCAATACTAAATCAATTAATTAATTTAATTTCATTTCATTAGGTGCTTTCCTGACTCAAAACAAAACAAACAAAAAATCCCCAACCAGATACCACATATTAATGGGAAAAACCAAACAATTCTCTTTAGGCAAAGAGGTGATATAATGAATGTTACTAGCTGTTTGTTTTTTTTTTTAATAGCAATTTGGGTTACTTGGAAATTTCCTAAGTAGGTATCTTTAGTAATTGTGCTATTAAAATAAAGATATTTTAGAACTACTGAAATAGGACAATAATGGTATATAAATATGACCGCAAGAATAACAATTTCTCTTTCCTTCAGAGTTTGATATTTGCTCATTTCTTATTAAAGCTGGAATTTGAAGATTTAGGGAAAAAAAGAAGTTACATTTCATATTGTTTTCCCCCCACACACATTAAAAAACAAATTAAAGAAATAAAAAAATAAGTATTGGTTGGAAAAAGAATAGCCAATCGAAGAAGGGACACCACACTGCAGCTACTGGTGCAATAGGTCTTCAGGCACAGGGAGTTGGGAATCCTTGGGGTCGAGGAACTGTACCCAAAATCCTCTAATCACACAGGCGGCAGCATGGACCTCACTCAGCAGCTGAGATGCACTCTTCATCTTGACCCAAGCATCATGGGAACTCTGCCCACCCAGGCCTTCGGGTGGGGGTCGGGGCAAGGCCAGCCGAGCCCAGCACAGAGGACAGAAGACAGAGGACAGAGGACAGCCTTAAACAAAAGCTTTTTCTGGCTTTTTATTCCCCAGGGAAACACATTAAGGCAGGGCAGGTTCTTAACAGGTGAATGAAATAAATCCACAAAATAACAGAAATACCAAAAGGATGTCAAATCAGTTGGACACTTCACCCGAAACCTCTGCCATTACCCGCAGTGATTATCTGGCAAAGTTCTTGTCTATCCAGAGGAAACTTTGTCCCAGACCAAGACTCTTCTCTGGAACCTGGCTGGGGTCTTGACCCCATTGCTGGCTAAGGTCCACATGGGGCATGCTGCCCAACCTGGCTACCCGGTCGAAAGGCCCCCCGGGACTGACCAATCAGCTCTCAGCTAAGGGGGAGGAGAGAAGGGAGGCATGACACTGAAAGGTCTCTCCACTTCTCTTCAATCCTATCAGGTGGAGGGGTCTCCAAGGTACCAGATCCCAAACAGAAACTGGCGATCAGGTCAACATGGCCTCCTGCCCCAGGGGAAATCTCCAGTCACCCCCACTATAGGGGGGTGTCACCCCCACTGTAGGAGGAAGGCATACCGGGCAGGGCATAGGGGAGAGATCCAGACTTACTCTCCTAGAGAAAGGAAATCGAAAGGATACTGCTGAACCCCAGACAATCTCTCCAGACCTGACCATTCTACTCTTAGGAGGAGGTGGGGTTGGGTGGGACCCCTCTCTGCTCTAGGTTAGGCGAAGGTCAGTTCTGGGGGCAGGCTATCACCTGCACAGACCACACTACAGGCCATACCTCTAGGACATTTGGGTTTTCTATGGACAACGAAGGCCAAATCCCCACTCCAGCTTGTGCTGTGGAACAACAGGGCGGTGGCACCCAGCAGGGAAGGGCACTGCTCTAGAGCCAAACTGCTGTGTTTAAATCCCTGCTCTGCCCGCTTTCCAGGCCTCCATCTCCCATCTGTAAAATGGAGACATTTCCTATCTTGTAGCATTGTTACAAGGATTCAATAGATGATTTAGAGTAAAACTCTCCGGATAGTGACTGGCATTTGTTAAGTGCAGTATAAGGATTGGCTGTTATTAGCAAGAGCATTCGGGAGCCTGCCGAGCTCTCAAAACCACCACTGAGCTAACAAAAGGTACAGGGTGCAGCTCCTGTGGGCTTCATCTCAGGGACGATTGAGCTCAGGTCCCCCCGGGGTTAAGGAGAGGGCCTTAGAAACTGAGAATTGGCCCGCCCCATGGCCTGGATATCAGAGCACCTCCCGGCTCCTGCTCCAGGCATGGGGTTGGGAACACGATGTTGACACTGAGTGGCTGCACCCCACGCTTGCATAGCGTGGCCCAGCAGGCCGGATGTGGCCTCCTTTCCCAGTAGGCTCACGCCAGATGGGTTGATTACTGTGGGTGCATTTCAGGCCTTCTCACTATTATCAGCGTCTCACTTTCAGCTGCTGGATTGGGACAGGTTCCGTCCCTTCCTCCCGCTGCCCCATCACCGGGTGTTTATTTTCGTGGTTGGCTGCACTACAGATCTCGTGAGCGAGCTCCCCTCCAGGCGAAGGTGTCTCCCTGCATGCCCACTGAGACCCAGCCTGATGCCTCCCACATCCACTTAGCGGGAATCCAAGTCTGTGTCCCACTCCCAACCCCAAACGAATGTGACTTGAGTGTGGGTGGTGAGGTGAGGAAGGGGCTTGGTCACAGCTAGTCCTGTCCATACCACCAGTGTTTCGGGACCTCTGAAGAAAAAGACCTTTCTGCAGTGATGTGCACCCCAGGAGATAAAAGGAAATGAGAGCAAAGGGAAAGCAAAGGTTTATAATGGAGTCAAAATTTACAAAAATTGCCATTCTCCCCTCTACTCCCTTATGCCCCTGCAGCTCCTTTTCCTTCTCCTATGTCATTGGCACCGACAGACCCTTCCCTCAGGCTCAGTCACTCCCAGCAATTGTGGGTAGATGTGAGGGTCCCCCACATACCCGAGTCAGTAAAACCTTCATGTTATACTCATTCCTTAAAAGGAGCACGGGCTGGGGAGGAACTTAACTTTAAGCAAACAACCACAGAGCTCCAGAGGAAACCCGCGGGGCAGCTGGGACCTTTCCCTCTCCGTTTTTTCTCCTCACTGCCCAAGTCACTTGTCCTCCTTGTTCTCCTGCTCAGGTGTGGGCTACACTCCCTGTGCCCCCCTCTAATGAACTCAGACAGGCTGGAATTCTCTAAAAATAACCTCACAAAAAAACCAAAGAAATGAACAAAGAGGACACAAATAGCTGAGCAACAGATGTGCTTACCAAGCACAGGCCCTAATCCTAAAACAACCAAAGTCTCACCATGTTGGACCGGCCAGGTCTGGGCTCCTCCCTCCCCATTCTTGTGCCTGCCAGAAAAGAACCTCTCAAATAAAGTTCTTGGACACTCCCTCACCCACTGTACCCCCCACCAGTGAGATGGGAGTGGGTAAGAGAGAGTAGCTTTATAGTGCAGCCAACAGCTGGCCTTGTGTCCAAGCTAAGGTCCAAGTACAGTGGCCTCTCAAATGGAGCTGAGTCCTGCTGGGTGAAGCAGGCCCCCACCCCCACACTTGGTATCACCTTTGGAGAGAAGAAGTATCCAGAGAGGGTGTCTAGCTGTGGGAGGGTAGCTGGTAAAGCCAGGCTGGGAGCCAAGACCAAAGTTTGGACATTGGGAGCAGGTGCTGGCCACCAGCTCCACCTTTATCATTCTCACTGCGTCCCCATCTTGTCTGGGCCTCAGTATCCCCACTGGTAAAAGGAGGACCTTTGAATAAGTGATCTCCAAAGGCTCTTTCACCTCTAGTAATTTGCAGTTTTGTAATTCTCTATCTTTTACTAGTAGTTCTCAGAAGTGAGAAAAGTCCCATCCACCCAGACAGGTCTCCTATGTGGTACCTCAGTAAAAAGCATAACTCCCAAGGGAATGATAGCTGCTAACCTTCCTGAATGTTGACCTGACACTATGTAGCTACTTTACACGTGTGAACTCATTGCCTCTTTATAAGAACCCTGAGCAGCAGGACCTGGTATCCCCATTTCACATATGAGAAAACTGAAGCACAAAGAAGGCAAGATCATCCTAGGCTGTGAAGTCAAAGGACAGACTTCAAGAACTGTGGCTCTAGGGTCTATGCCCTGACCAACCCCCACTCCCTACAGCAAACTGCTTCTTCAAACTGAGTGACTACAATGTCTATAATAGGTACAATAATCAAAAGGTGGACACAACACAATACCCACCAACAGATAACTGGATAAATAATATGTGGTATATCCATACAGTGGAATATTATTCAGCCTCAAAAAGGAATGAAATTATACTATATGTACAACATGGATGCATCTTGAAAACATTATGCTAAGTGAAATAAGCCAGATACAAAAGGAAAAATACGAATTTGTTAGACAAATTCAGAGAAAGAACAGTTCCCAGGTGCCAGAGAGAGGGCAGAATGAGGAGTCATTACTATGAGTACAGAGTTTCCACTTGGGATGATGAGAGAGTTCCAGAAATGGAGTGTGGAGATGGCTTCACAATATAAATGTACTTAGCATTGTACACTTAAAAATGGTTAAGTTGGTTAAAAGATGTTAAAAGATATCTGTAACCAAGTAAATATCACTTACTGAGCACCTACTCTGTCCTTACAGCACTAGGTGCTTTATGCATTGCTTCATTTAACCTTTCCACCAACCCTGTGAAGTAGGCTATGGTGTCATTCTCCCTGCTTTGGACACCAAGGCTCCAAGAACACCAAGGCTCTGAATAAATTCCCCATGGACCCACGAGGAGTGAATGGCAGAGCTAATATGTAAACCCAGAGCAGATGGTAGGGAAAAATCTGAGGCAGCTAGGACAAGCTGAGATGTACCAGGGCATGGGCACTGGTAGGTTCCACAAATTCTACCTATGTCTTTGCACATATCTCCCTCAATTTGTTATGCTCCTTCGCTCCCATTTTACAGCCAACCAAAACCTTCCTGCCTCACCCTCTCCACTGACATCATCACTGCCTATGTCTGCCCGGGAAGTCTCCCATTCACTGATCCCTCTCTATCCTCTGCCCCCCAAAAGGACAGCCGGTGGGATTTGGAGTAGGGAAGGGTTTATTCTCTGCAAAGGGAATGAGACTCAGATCTCTCCTAAAGGTGACCCTGAGCAAACAGCTCTCACCTCTCCCCTCAATGGGGGTCCTGCCAGGACCAGGGGCAGCTGATCACTGACTGACCCCAGAAGTACCTCAGGGAGGCTGGGCAGGTGACTCCAGGGGTGACAGGCCTTGGTGAGTTACTAGTTTACCCCAGTCTCAGTTGACCTATGTGAGAAAAATAGGCAGCAAGTTTCCTTTGTCTTTTAATGAAAGAACTGCCTATTACCCTGATCACATCAGATCCCCCCTGCCCCAGAAAGCACACCTACAGCCGAGCCATGGCGCGCATATCCAACAATAGCCTCCCAGCACATCTGTGTAGCCCTGAAGGGAACATGGAGGCAAAAAGCATCCTTAGGAGCTCCTCACACGGGAGAGCTTTAGCAAAACCGCCAGATGACAGAGGTTGTGACTGGAGGGTTTGGAGGGGTTTTTGTGGGCGTGCCCTTTAACTTGCTTTCTCTACCTTACGTTCCCCCAGATATTTCCCTGGCATTCTGTTTCATCAGACTCTGTGTCCAGCCAGTGACTACAAATAATTCCCAGGTGACGTCCACTGCTGAGCTCTGGCTTCCCACAGGGGACCCTGAACAGCTAACACCAATCCAAGATGTGAAGTCTGTGGGGATTCCAGGCCTCAGGCAGTGTGCGTAGGGGGAAGATTTTAAAGCATATGAGTCTTCCCAAATACCCTCTTAATTATGCCTGGAAAGGGTGACCTTTACAGCTGGCAGATTTAAAACACAGACTCCCTGCTCCTGGGAGAGTCACAGAGCGGGGTCTGGTGTCAAAGTCAGGGCCTACTCCTGACTCTGCCACTAACCAGTCATGAGATCTTGAACCAACTGTAGCTGAGTTTTCCTCTATTATAAACTAGACAGTGATATCACCTGCCTTAGGAAAGGTATTGAATGGGATTAAACACATGATGGGCTTAGGACAGTGCCTGGCACAAGGGTGTTATTCAGCAAATATTAGCTGTCATTATGCAGACAGATACTGGGAGTCAATTGTGGTATCTCTATCCCTGAATCCAGACTCAGTATCAGCCTTCCCAGTGTAGTACAGTGGGGAGCCACTGCTACTAGGCCAAGGATAATATCTAGGATGAAATGGATTTGCAACCACTGGCTTTTTTTTTTTTTCTTAACTTGACATTTAGTACCCTTCCCTCACACTGAGTGGGAATTCTTCTACTTCTCTCCCCTTATTTCCTATTATTCCAATACTGCAACCACCCTCCTCACATACACATGCACCTTAGATTCAAAATTGGTCCCCCAATTTTTCCAGGCATAATTCTAAAGAGCTTTATCAACATGTAATCACATACTATACAATTCACCCATTTAAAGTACAATTCAATTGGATTCTAGTACATTCAGTGGTGTGTACACATCACCACAATCAACTTAAGCATATTTTCAATACCACTACCAAAAAAAAAAAAAAAAAGACTAAACCCCCTCTGCCCCATCCTAGCCCCAGGTAAGCACTAATCTACTTTTTCTCTCCATAGATTTGCCTATTCTGGACATTTCCTAAAAATGGAATCATACAATACGTGGCCTTTTGTGACTGGCTTCTTTCAATCAGCATGTTTTCACAAGGTCCACCCACATTAAAGCATGCATTTCATTTCTTTTTATTGCTGAAAAAGATTCCATTGTATAAATACAGCACATTTTATTTATTGATTCATCAGTTGATGGACATTTGGAATGTCTCCACTTTTTGACTATTATGAATAACGCTGAACCTTTATGTAGAAATTTCTGTGTGGACATATGTTTTCATTTCTTGGGTAGATACCTAAGGGTCATATTGTTGGATCATATGGTAACTCTATGTTTCACCATTTAAGGAACTGCTAGAATGTTTTCCAACCCTTCTGTACCAATTAAATTTCTACCAGGAGTATATGAGGGTTTGATTTCTCCACATTCTTGACAACACTTGCTATTATCTATTTTTTTTATTAAAACCATCCTGGGGGTTGTGAAATACTATCTCATTGTGGTTTTGATCTTCATTTCCTGATGACTAGTGGAGTTGAGTATCTTTTTATATGATTATTGGCCATTAGAATATCTTCATCAGAGAAATATCAGTTCAGACCCTTTGTCTGGTTTTAAACTGGGTTATTTGTCTTTTTAGCATTGAGTTGTAAGAATTCTTTATATAGTCTTGGTGAAAGTCCTTAATCATATATATGATTTGCAAAATTTTATTCCATTATGTTGGTTGTTTTTTCACCTTCTTGATGGTTTTGTTTGAAGCATAAAAGCTTTCTAGTTTGATGCCATTTTGAGTAACTTTTGTACATGGTGTGAGACAGGGGTTCAAATTTGTGTGGATAGCAAGTTGTCCCAGGACCTCTTAAACCACCATTCTTTTCCCAATTTAACTGTCTTGGCACCTTGTCAAAAATCAACTAACCATCAAGTTGAGAGTTTATTTCTAGACCCTTAGTTCTGTTCCATCAATTTACATGGTTATCCATATGCCAGTACCATACTGTCTTGATTACTATAACTCTACAGTTAGTTTTAAAATCTGGCAGTGTAAGTCCTCCAACTTTCTTCCTCATTTCAAGGTTATTTTGGTTAATCTGAGTCTATTGCATTTTCATAGGAATTTTAGGATATTAACTTGTCAAGTTCTTCAATGAAACCAGTTGAAATTTTGATAGTGGTTATACTGAATTTGTAAATGAATCTAAACAATATTATATCTTCCAATCCATGAGCATGGATGGGATACTTTTTCATTTATGTAAGTTTTCTTCAACTTCTTTATAAATCTTTTATAGTTTTCAGAATATAAATTTTGCCTTCTTTTGTCAAATGTATTCCTATTCTTTGTTAGGAATATATAATTTCAGTATTGTAAGTGGAATTTTTAAAATTCTTTTGCCAATTGCACAGCTACTTTACAAAAGTACAATTGATTTTTGTATTGATAATGTATCTTCAATTTTGCTGAAATCATTTACTAGAGCTAATAGTTTTTTTGGATACATTATTTTTTATTTAAGATGATCTCTGTATAAATGATGTGATCTGAGAATAGTTTTGTTTCTTCCATTCCAATTTTGGTGACTTTTGCTTCTTTTCTTTCTTAATTTCCTTTGCTTAATTTCAATATTGTATAAAAGTGATGAGAGCAGATATTTTTTCTTGTTCTTTATCTTAGGGTATGCATTCAGTATTGTACCATTAAGTGTGATATTGCCTGTGGGGATTAGTAGATATATATTTTTTAAATATATATTTTTATTGTTATTTATGTCTTTTACATTTTGTATTCCCCTTGGGTAGCCCACCACCAATTCACCCGTGTTCCATCTCCATGGTCCCTTGTGTTCTTTCTATTCCATTTTGTGCCCTATTCCTTCCCTCCCCCTGCCTCCCCCATCCCCTGCTGATTGTCTCTCTCCTATTTGGTTTCCTTATAGTCATAAGTTATAAGTGAAAGCCATTATAAGTGAAACCATTCGATATTTTTATAAATGAAACCATTATAAGTGAAACCATTCGGTATTTTTCTCTTTCTTTCTGGCTTATTTCACTGAGTATGATCCCCTCTAATTCCATCCATGTCGCTGCAAATTGCATGTGTTTATCTTCTTTCCATGCTGAATAGTACTCCATTGTGTATATGTACCACATCTTCTTGATCCAATCATCTATTTTTGGACATCTGGGTTGCTTCCATACCTTTGCTATTGTGAACAGCACCGCAATGAACATACGGGTGCATGTATTCTTTCGGATTAGTGTTTTTGTGTCCTTTGGGTAAATTCCCAAAAGTGGGATTGCTGGGTCGTATGGAAGCGCCATGTTTAGCAGTTTGAGGAATCGCCATACAGCTTTCCATAGTGGTTGGATCAGTTCACATTCCCACCAGCAGTGTAGAAGAGTTCCTTTTTCTCCACATCCTTTCCAGCATTTGTTCTTGCCTGTATTTTTAATGTGTGCCATCCTCTCAGGTGTGAGGTGGTATCTCATAGTGGTTTTGATTTGCATTTCCTTGATTATAAGTGATGTTGAGCATTTTTTCATGTGTCTGTTGGCCATTTGCTTTTCTTCTTTGGAGAAGTGCCTTTGAGCTCTGCTGCCCATTTTTTGATTGGGTTATTGGCTTTGTTTTTGTTGAATTGTGTGAGTTCCTTGTAAATTTTTGTTATCAGTCCTTTATCAGATGTATTGTGTGCAAAGATCTTTTCCCAGTTGGGTGTCTGTTAGTTTTGGTTAATGTATCTTTTGCTGTACAGAAGCTTTTTATTTTGATGTAATCCCATCTGCTTATCTTGTCTTTCACTTCCTTCGCTTTGAGGGATGTGTCTTTCAAGATTTTGCTGAGATGTATGTCATGTAGAGTTTTGCCTATATTTTCTTCTATACATTTTATGGTTTCAGGTCTTACATCCAGGTCTTTTATCCATTTTGAGTTGACTTTTGTGCAGGGTGTGAGGTAGTAGTCTAGCTTCATTTTTTTGCATGT
>PVIJ01000039.1:0-164367 GCA_004024925.1 Scalopus aquaticus
GGGTTTCCTCAGGTGCCTCTCGTCTTGGTCTCCTGGTCCGGTTTTGTGTTGAGGGGAGGGGTGAGGGGATCTGGTGGTTCTTTCTTCTCCTTAGTCCGTCTTTTTAGCTTCTTTCCAAGTTCTACTCACCCGTGAGGGTGTTAGATTTATGTAGCGTTTCTGGATCTTCTCTGGGTTTGGCTGATGTCACTTTATCGGCAGCTTTTCTTTTGGGAGAGTTGATACTAGCTTCCCTTCACCGCCATGTTGATCGGGAAAGGCTCCATCAACTGATTCATGGATAAACAAAATGTATATCCACGCAATGGAATATTATTTGGCCGTGAAAAGGCACAAAGAGTACTGATAGATGCCGCAACATGAATAAACCTTGAAAACACTTAGCCGTGTGAATAAAACCAAACACAAAAGACCACCATGTCCTATGATTTCATTTACATGAAATTTCCAGAACAGGCAAATTTAGAAAGATAAGTAGATTAGGAATATCCAGGGTTTCATTTTGGAGTGATGGAAACATTTTTTTTCTTTTCATTTAACATTTATTTACAACAACATTAATTGTGAGATGTATTCATACTGATCCAGTGTACCAGTTAGGACTGCTTCTGGTGAGAATAATAGAAAATTCACCAAGAGTGACTAAAAGGGATTTTTATCTCATAAAATCTCACATATCTCAAAGATTCTGGAGGTAAATAGCTGTTGGCATTTTTTCCATGGCTTAGTTATGTCAGGACCAGAAACTCTGTACCTTGCTTGGCATTTCCTTCATGGTTATATGCAGGGGAAAAACCAGTACAGCAGCTTTTGTCTCCAGACTTCCTCAACAAACTTCCACTTAACTCATTGATTACTGTTGTCCCCGTCCTAGGTGTAATAACATTTATTTTTTAAATAATTTTTAAAATTTTTATTTTTGTTTGGGGAGTTATGTTTGTGCTCTTCCATATATGCACTTGTTCCACTCACCCTTCACGAAATTACTCATGACAGTACTTCATCTGCTTCCCTCCTCCATCCCTTCCTTCATCCCCTCTGTTCCTTCTGATAACTATTATTCTTTCACTGAATTCAAGATTTATTCCTATAATATTTTGTGTATGTGTTTTTATTATTTATATTCCACAGATGAAAAAAACCAACTGATCTTTCTTAATTTTTTTACTTATTTCACTTAACAAAATACCCTCAAGGTCCGTCCATTTTTGTCCCAAATGCCACTTTTATCCTTTCTCACAGTTGTATAATATTCCATTGAGTATATATGCAATTGTTTTATCTGTGTGTGTTGAAGGGCATTTAGATTGATTCCATGACTTGGCAATTATGGACTGTACTGCTACGAACATAGGCATCGATAAATCTTTTCATATTAGATTTTTCAAATTATTTGGATAAATATCTAGTAGCGGTATTTGTCAGATCTTGTGGAATTTTATTTTCTTAGAGACTCTCCATACTGTTTTCCACAGATGCTACACCAACTTGCATTTCCACCAACAGTAGATAAGAGTTCCTTTTTCACTGCAATCTTGCCAACATTTAAATTGATTCTATTCTTGTTATAGAGGCCATTCTCACAGGAATTAGGAGGTCCTATCTCAATGTGGTTTTGATTTGCATTTCCCATATAATAAGTGATGTTAGACAATTTTTTGTGTCTCTAGGCTAATAAAATGTCTACTTAGTGTCTGAAAATGTCTACTTAAGTCCTTTCCCCATTTTTTGACTGGATTTTTGTTGTTGTTGTAAAATTGTGTAAGAACTTTGTAAATTTTGGAGATTAGCCCCTTGTCAGATAAATGATGTGCAGATATTTTTTCCTATTCTTTAGGTTGCCTTTTTGCTTTTGTGATGGTTTCTTTTAAGGTACAAGAGCTTTTTAGTTTGATGTAGTCCCACTTGTTTATTTTGACTTGTTTTCCTTGCCATTGGGTTTGAGTCCCCAAATATGTCTCTGTGGTAGGTATCTTGTAGTGTGTCCCTTATTTTTCCTTTCAAGTACTTTATGGTTTCAGGTCTTATAGCCAGATCTGTAATCAATTTTTAATTAATTTTTGTGTATGGAGTTAAATATGGATCTATTCTTTTTTTTTTTTTTTTTTTTGCAAGTGGCTATCCATTTGTTAAAGAGGCTATCTTTTCTCCATTGTATGGCTGTAGCTCCTTAATCAAAGATTAACTGTCCATATTTGTGTAGGTTTATCTTTGGGCATTCAAGTCTTTTCCATTGGACTAGTTTCTGTTTTTGTTCCTATGCCATACTATTTTGATAACTGTTCCTGTGTAATATAGTTTGAAGTCAGGAAGTGTGGTAATTCCATTTTTCTTTTCTCTCAGGATTGCTTTAGCTATTTGGGGCATTTCATAGTTCCATGTAAATTTTATAATTTTCTTCTATTTCCTTGAAAAATATCATTGGTATTTTGATAGGTAGCATTGTATCTGTAAATTGCTTTGAGTAATATTACCATTTTAATGTTAATTCTTCCAATTCATGAGCACAGGATATCTTTTTCTTTGTGTCTTCTGTTTCCTTTAACAAGAGTATTATAGTTTTCAATATCTAGGTTCTTCACTTCCCTTGCTAACTCCCAGATATTGGTGAAAATATTCTGGAGTTAATGGTTATGGTTATAAGACCTTATGAGTATACTAAAAGCCACTGAAATGTGCAGTTTAAAATGATGGGGTTTTTTTGGTTAGGTGAATGATATCTTTTTTTTGTTTGTTTTTAAATATCATTCATCTTTGTGTAGAAGAACTGTGGTACGGGCCAGAGATGCAGGGGGGTGAGAGGATTCACCAGAGACAGAGTGGGGAGCAGAACAGGCAGATTGACTGAAGTACATTGCTGAGGGGAGCAGTGGGCTAGACAGGAGAGGTCTGCAAAAGACACACGTGTTAGCTCCCTGGCAGGGGATCAAACTCAGGCCTTAGTAGTGATAGTGCTGAGACTTACTCCGGAAGCCACCAGGGAGGCCCCCTCTTTTTTTTTTCCCAAAGTGGGGAAAAAAGTCGCCCTGAAACACCTTTAGCTCTCTTTAATTAGCATAACATTTTATATGAAATGTCTTTTGTGGCAATGGAAAAGTTATGTGAACCAACTCTTTTTCTTTAGTTACTTTCTTAAGACTAGTGACATGATAATACTTAGGGTAAAAAGGCCCTGCATAAACATTCAAGTTAAAGTAAATAACCTTTATCATTAACATTTCATTGATATTTTAAGGAAGAAAATCATCCTTTTGAAGCTAGGAACTTGTCTTGAGGTTGATAAGAATTGAATATGTTTAATTTGAAGACTTTTTAAGGGGAGCTATGATCAGTAGCTGCGATGACTTAAAGCAGTGTGGTCCCCACATCCTATGGAGTGAATCACCAAAGAAAATTCTTAAACACGTTTTTATTTACTTATTTATTGAGGTATATGTTATATCCAATAAGCTACACAAATATTAACTATACAACCAGATCAGTTTTTACATAAGTGAATATCTATGCAGTCTGCACGCAGATCAAGATATTGGAAATTTTCCTGAAACGCCTCGGGTGCCATTTATGGCTGATGGGGCTCAGGCCCCATTTAGCTAACCTGAATTGGAATTTCCGGGGATGAATCCAAACATGTTTTTGTTTTAAATACTTTCCCAGGTGATTCTGATAACTATTCCACTGACTGCTGTGAAAAGTTAATGATGTCAGAGAGTAATTTATTACATGCTGTGTTCTAGAGAATACTACCAGAGAACATGGTGAATAGGTAGGCTGGATGTGGAGGCAGTGGTTCTAGGTTCAGTTCTTCAGGCATAGGCTGAATTGTTAAAGTAATGATAATCTAGCTTTTTTCTTACTTTTTAATTGTATTAACAGACACCCACAGAATTTTTCCCCTTAAAAAATATTTAAAATGTCTAAACTAATAGGACATAAGTACCATTTATAGAAAATGTGTTACTAGACTATAGACATCTATTTTACTTTAATCTTACAAATTTTTAACTACATTTACTAGTTGTTCTAGGTACCTCTCACTTCTGTTCACTAATGTTGAGTCAGAAATTCAAAGCTTATATCAAATTGCTAATAGTCTTGAAAATAAATTATCTCTACAAGGGTTAAATGAAATAAGTATTTTTGTATAAAATAAATGAGTATATAGCATAGAAGAACAAGAATTAAATCCTAGGAGGTAGCCCATTATCAGAACATTTTCTAGGCCAAAGTCAGCAGAGGAAATGATATTAATGCTCTAGTTCTTAGATGAAATTGGCTGTGGGGGAGGGGAGTATCCAGTATTTTTCCTTTGTGTGGAGGATCCTCACAGTATATTTTTTGATGAGACATAGTTTGCTGTTTCTGTGATATACTACCTCTTCCTCAAATGTTATGATGTGCTTTTTAAATTTGGCTTTCCCCAGAGATTCTGATATGCTACTTTTGTATACCCTGTGTTGAAAATCATTATTTAATATGTGTCTAAGTAAAAACGATACACTATTCATATACTCTTTGAAATATTTTAGCTAACCTTTAAGTGTTTTTTATTTCAGGATGAATTTACAGGAATTGAGCCCATGAGTGAGGATGCTATTATCACTGGTTTTAGGAATGTAACAATTTGTCCTAATCCAGAAGATACTTGTGACTTCGCTAGAGCAGCTCATTTTGTATCCACTCCTTTTCATGAGATAATATCCTTGAATGATCTCCCTTCTGATCCTGAGGAACAGGATCTAGATTTGAAGACCTCAGAGGATCAGCAGACTGCTCGTGGCACTATATACAATCCAACGCTCAGCATCAAGAAACTGAGGTGATTAGTGATTCTAGACCAGAGTATCTGAGTACTCTCTTATTCAGTCTGTGCTTGTCATTTAGAGCAGTTATCAAACTCTTCCAATGAACCTGGTTGTGTGCTGAATACTTTACTTGACAGTAGGGCTCCCTCAGATAAAGTGTCACTAAGATTTAGTATTTGATTTGAATATAAGGTACTAAAAAGTAAAATTTGAAGGTTATGAAACTAAGTGACTCTGGAAATTATGGTATCTTTGAGGGAACTTGAATACATGAATAGTTGAATACCTGATTTGGGGAGAGGGGGCATTTACTTTTCCTTTAATTTAAGTTTAAAATAATGGTAAAATAGCTTGATAACTAATTTCATTTACGAAACTAAAGATGTGTTTTATTTTAAAACTGTATTTTTTGTCAGAGAGGTGGAAATGAATTAATAAGTTTCAAGGAATGTCATAGAGCTCAAGAACTAAGCCTCCTGATTTACCCAACTTAAACTAATTCTAGTTTTAGGAGTACTATTTAATGTGCCAATTTGTGCTTTATTTTTATTTTTATTTTTTAAAAGATTTATTTATTTATGCAATTTGTGCTTTAAAGGCTGCATTTTCAAACTCTTTTTTGGTAACAGACTTTTAATCACATGTGTGTGTGTGTGTGTGTGGGTGTGAGTGTGTGTGTGGTGTATGCTCAGTGTAGAGAGAACGGTGTGTAAACTTTTAATCACATTTGCTAGCAGATTCTCACCTTGAGTGATTTTGATTTTCCTTTTTCTTTCTTGACCTTTTCTTATGGAGAGTAAAATGTCCAGAGAAGGGAGATAGGGGAAGAAAGGTGTGTCTTAGTGTTTTCAGCATTATAGAATAATATACAATATGCATTTACTATAGATTAGGTACATAAAGCATAAAATCAGGAATTGGGTACTGGACATTGCTCATCAACCAGGATAGATAAAATTACCTAGATTCTGGTTTTGAATCTGCTTCCATTTTGGGAAAATAATGGACTTTTAAAATGGGAGTATTGAATATCAAAATTATAACAAAGATAAGTTAATATATATTATTTCTCTGAGGACTGACTCATTTGTATTTTCTTTCAGCCCAATTATTGAAGACAGTCATGAAGGAACGCAGTCTTCTGGATACTCTGGATCTTCTACTTCAGTTACCAGCACTTCCTCCATCAAATGTCTTCAAATTCCTGAGAAACTGGAGCTTACTAATGAGACCACAGGTGGGTTCATATATATCACTTGCAAACAAACAGCTACATCCATGTCTAGTGGACACTTTTTGTCTCATCAAATTGAGCTGCTTGCTTTTTGTTTCTAGAAAAATTGGCTACCAATTATGAAATTTTTAGCAAAGTTAGTGCTAACTGAACATAATATCATCAGGACCTGAGATAGATGAGTGTTGTTAGGTTAACATTGTTTGTGCAATATTGATTTCCCGCCGCCCCCCCCCGCCCCCCCTACCTCTGTTTAAGTATTCCTCTTTGGTGTTTTGGGTAATTTTTTTTTTTTAACTTTTTCCCCCAAGACAATCCCACTCAGTCACCTTGGTGTTCACAGTATCGAAGACAATTACTAAAATCCTTACCAGAGCTGACTGCTGCTGCGGAGTTTTTTATAGAAGACAAACCAATGCCTAAGTTGGAAATAGAGAACGAAATTGAATTAGGTGAGTATCACTGAACTTGTGTCCTTTTATGTATGACAGTGTACAAATAAGTGACTGTGTACTTGATGCTTGAGCATTATAAATATTTCCAGATTTTAAGCAATGGCATTATAGAAGTTGAGACTTTGATAAGCTCTTATCTCAGTTACACTAGGAATTCTGTCTTTCCCTCTTTCATTTTTTTTAAAAGATTTATTTATGCATACAAGCTGGGGTGTAGGCCAGAGGTGCGGGATAGTGAAATGATTCACCAGAGACAGAGTGGGGAGCAGAACAGGCAGATCGACTGAAGTACACTGCTGAGGGGAGCAGTGGGCGAGGCAGGAGAGGTCTGTTGTGCCATGTGGGGATCTCCCTGGCTGGGGATTGAACTCATGCTGCAGTGGCTCTGGCTAGCTTCATAGTGCTGCGCTTAACCCGTTGTGCCACCAGGGAGGCCCTTCTTTCGTTTTTTAACAAGTGATTTTGAAATGTATTCTAGATGCTATTTACTGGTAAATAGAAAGCTCCCTTAAACCATGAAATAAATTCTAGATTATATATGTTCACAGTGATGTTTAAATGAATCAAACCTTCTCAACAGGTAATGAGGATTACTGCATTAAACAAGAATACCTAGTATGTGAAGATTACAAATTATTCTGGGTGACACCAAGAAATTCTGCAGAGTTATCTATAATAAAGGTGGGAGTGATTCTTTGTAACTTCAATTACCCTGCACGTAATGTGGGCTGAAGCAGTAACTATGACCCCAACAATACCATAAATCCTTTCTAACAATCTGTATATAAGCTGCTTTTTTCAGCTTATAGAAATCACCCTTGAAGAAATCATTTACTCTTATAAGCCAACATCAGATATCAAAAGTGAGAGGCCATTGTATAAATATGTCCAAAAAATTTAAGTTTTGTGAATTTTGCCATTTTGAGGAAATCTCTCCGGAAATGTTCTGGCCTGCTCTAGTCTGCACAAGCAAGCGCGTGCTCTCTCTCTCTCTCTCTGTCTCTCTCTGTCTCTCTCTGTCTCTCTCTCTCTCTCTCTCTCTCTTTCTCTTTCTCTCGCACACACATTCATTCACTCACATACATACACACACGGTATCACTTTTATCATTCTAGGGTTGACAATATCTCCTTGTATGGAATACCCTGTTTATTGGATCCCATTTTTTCTTCTCTCGATTTAAATTCTCCTGTTTTTAGTAGCTTACTAAGAAAGGTTGCATAGGATGTAAATATTTTGAAACCCTGTTTGTCGGAAAATTTTTTAGTCCACATCTTTACTTGATTGGTAGTTTGGCTGGATGTTAGAATACTAGGTTCAAAACTTTTTTTCTTTGAATTTTGAAGATGAACTTCATTGTCTTTTGGCCTCTAACCTTGCTTTAAAGTCTACTGCCATTCTTTGTGTGAGATTATTTTTTTCTTTCTGATCTTTGTAGGATTTTATGTTTTCTCCAATATTCTGAAATTTCACAATTACATGTTTACATAATCATCTATTGTTGTCCATATGCTAGGCGTTCAATGGTCATTTCATTCTGGAAACTCCTTCAGTTCTGAGAAAATATTTCTTCACCTCAGCCTTCTTAGTTCTGTCATTCTAAAATTCCTTTTATTAGGCTATAGGGTCTCCTGGACAGATCCTTTAAAAGTCTTATCTTTTTTTCCCCTCCTATTTTCTATCTCTGTCTTTTTGTTTCACTTTCTGGAATGTTTTTTCAAATTTATTTTCATTCTTTTTACTGGTTTATCATTTCATCATGTATCTAATTTGCAAAAGTTTTTTTTTTTTTTTGCATACAAGCTGGGGTGCAGGCCAGAGGTGCGGGACAGTGAGAGGGTTCACCAGAGACAGAGTGGGGTTGCAGAACAGGCAGAGAAACCGAAATACACTGCTGAGGGGAGCAGCAAGCGAGGCAGGAAAGGTCTGCTGCGCCATGTGGGAATCTCCTCGGTTGGGCATTGAACTCACGCAGCAGCCGCCAACAGCTCCACAACGCTGCGCCCAACCCGTTGCACCACCAGGGATGCCTTAGAAGTTATTTTTATTCTTAGAATTTTCTTCTTTGTAGTATTCTGTTCTTCATTTCAAAAGAAAAGAATATTCTTTATCTGAGCATATTAGTGATGCCTTAAATTTTTTTCCTCTGCATTATCTTTCCTTTTGTCTGTTTTTGATCTCTTTCATATTAAAGGCTTTCTTCAAGTCTTTGGCTCTCTACTTATGTTTAAGCAGGGAACTTTAAAAGCTAATTGAATGTTCTTTGTATGGGGGTGGGAGGACTCTTTAGCTGTGGGTCTCACTATAGGATGATCTCCTTGACCACTTTATTGGAAAACCCCCAATCTTTTTTTTTTTTTTTAAGATTTATTTATTTGTGCATACCAGAGCCTGGGTGTAGGCCAAAGGTTGGGGGGTCAGGGATGAGAAGATTCACCAGAGACAGTAGGGAGCAGAACAGGCAGATTGACTGAAAATACACTGCTGAGGGAAGCAGCGGGCGAGACAGGAGAGGTCTGCTGCGCCATGTGGGAATCTCCCTGGCCAGGCATCAAACTGTGCTCCAGTAGCTGTGGACAGCTTCATAGGCTGGGACTTAACCCCCTGCGCCACCAGGGAGGCCCGAAAACCCCCAATCTTTAGGTCTTTCTTCTTAAAGTGATCAAAACCTTTTGAGAAAATTTCTGATTTCCTGCATAGAGAATCTAAGCCGACTGCTAGATTTCTGAAAGCTGAGTGGGAAATTTGTCTGGACATTGGTGGGGGCTGTAAGGTGTATCTCAACATTTGTTATATAAACTTTCTGTTATATAAACTCTACTCACACTTTCAGCAGGATCCTGAAGTCCAGAATACCTTGGTTTTATGTTTTCTAAGAATGAATGTCCGCTCTTCTGGAATGGGAAAGAGGGAGTTGCTAAGCTGGGCTATAGCAGCATGACAGGCATCTGGGATCTAACTTACTCTTTAACAGGGTTCAACAACTTCTGCTCTAACTCTGCCTTTACTTTTCTGTAATTGGTATACCAGTTTTATACAATAGGCAAATGGTCTTATAGCATAAATTTGGTTGCTCTCAACTTTCTCCACTATTAGAATCAGCTTTTCTTGGGTCTGTTATATGGACTATTATCTCTTATTATTTTCTATCCAAGTTCTAGAATTTGTTGCTGGTGTGTCCTTTCTTAGAGATTTATGTCTTTTAAAATATCCCTTTACTATTATTTCTGTTCTGGTTTTGAAATGGCTAGAGTTAATGTTTTCAGTCTTCCAGCCAAGCTATGGATTCTAATTGCTCTTATTTTTTTAAATATAATTTATTACAGGTGTCATCTCAACCTATCCCTTGGGACTTTTATATCAACCTCAAATTAAAGGAACGTTTAAATGAGGAATGTGATCATTTTTGCAACTGTTACCAATACCAAGATGGCTATATTATTTGGCATCAATATATAAACTGCTTCACTCTTCAGGTTTGCAATAATATAAAAACGTATTGTTTAAAGTCCTCAAGTAGAGAGATTTGTGCTCCATTTTGCAAAGGAATCTAGTACAAAACTTTCTAGAAATACAAATTAAAAACACTGACTTTTTTCCCTCCAAGTTATTTTGACCAAGAATCTATGATTTTTTAAAACTATTTATTATGTCAATTTTCAAACATATACAAGTGGATAGAATTGTGGAGTGATCCAGTTAATCAGATTAGGATCATCTTCAGCTCATGGCCTTTCTTGTTTTAAATTCCCAGCCTGCTAATTCCAATATCTACGCCGTGGCTAGTTTTGATACTTGGTTTGTCTTGTAATTCTTCATTCATGTCCAGATATGATGTCCCAGGTTGAAGGAACTACTGTCAATAGACCTTAGATATTGGGGTAATATTGCATGGGGGAAAGAAAAAGATGTACAGTTATCCTATGATTTATAGTGAGCCTCTGCCTCTGGATTATGAACTTCACAACTATTTTTGCTTTTTCCTCACCCCCCTATGTGAGACAGGATAACCAGAGTGGGCTGGATTTGGGTATTTCCCTGTCCAGATTAGGTAGACTATGTTAATACCCATCAGATTAGGCTCTGGTTAACTAGTTTCCCCTGAGGGCAGACCTTGTTAAGAGTGCTCTGGCATATTTCAGAATGGTTCCTTTTCACCCTCCTGTAAGAAGCATGAGGGAGATTCTTCTCTGACATTTACTTTTGAGAACTCTAACTCCTAGAGATAAAAGTGTGTCTCCCTCCATGCCTAGGTCCCCCTGGAGTTTTCAACCTCAGACTTGTCCACACTGCGCCTCCAGTAATTTGTCAATTAGAATTCAGGTTTTCCTACCTGGGCATTGGTTCCTGCAGTGGCATTTGCTCATTTATCTGCTCTAGTAAGCTGTGACTCTGTTTGTCTGTCTCTCCAGTCTTGATATCAGCAGTTTGCCATTGTCCTCACCTCCTATAAGAGTTAATTTTTCAGTCTCTTCAGCTTTTTACTTATTAGGACAGAGTAGCCACTTCCAACTCTCTTATGCTAGGAGTAGAAGCTGGAAGTCCACAGGTCTGTTTTCACCACCCTTGTTTTATTTACACTACACCCCACTGGATCATTGTCAGAACCCAAACACAACATGTTTTATTCTTTGAAATGTTAAGAAGGTTTTGCTGCAGATATTGACAATATAAATTTTCTAAAATGATTGAAATGAATATATTTTAAAACTACCATTTATAGAGCACCTATTATGGGGCAGGCTCAGTTTTGGTGCCCTTCATCCATTCTTTCATTAAATTCTTGCAAAACAATCTCTTTTTTTTTTAATGCTTACAAGAACTGGGTATAGGCCAGAGGTGCAGAGGGTGAGAGGATTCATCAGAAACAGTAGGAAGCAGAACAGGCAGATCTAGAAATACACTGCTGAGGGGAGCAGTGGGTGAGACAGGAGAGGTCTGCTGCGCCATGTGGGTTAGCTCACTGGCCGGGGATCATACTCATACTGCAGTGGCTGCCCATAACTTCATAAAGCTGAGACTTTAACCCCTGCACCACCAGGGAGACCCCACAATCTTATAGGAAAGCAGTTTTTAAAGCTGGACAAGGAACCCAACTTACAAGGGCACCCACATTCTAGTAGAGAACAAAGAAGAATATGAAGCAGAATTAGCAGGATTTTGAGTATAAGAACGGTCACCCCAACTTAAGAAATTTTCTTCTATTTATAGGATCTTCTTCAACACAGTGAACTAATTACTTACGAAATGACAGTGTTGATTATTTACAACCTTTTGACAATAGTGGAAAAACTACACAAAGCAGAAATAGTTCATGGTGACTTGAGTCCAAGAAGTCTGATTCTTAGAAACAGGTTGGTACTTTACATCCTCTTATAATTCAGCTTTCTCTCAAAATATGATAGTTGTCATTTCCTTTTACCTTTTGATTAAATACCTTATTGATGAACACAGTATGTTAAGAGAATATTTCTGCCTAGAAGTTATTAGGAATAATTTAAAAGAAGTCAAAGGAAAAAAATATTGGAAAAGTACATTAATTCAGAAAAAAAGAATCACTCTGAATATTACAATAATCCTGACAAGAAGAAATATAAAATATAAAAAAGAATACTTGGGGGAATGTGAAGTAGACTGCCTGGTCTTTCCTTGAGAGGGCCCAGTGCAGATCTAGGAAGGGTGCTAGCAAAACCGAGGCACTACTCAGTTTTGTAGACCAAAGTTCAAGTTAGACCAATCTGAGGTAATTGCCACAAGAAGTGGGTAAAACCAGAGTGTAAATGCAACTATACCAAGAAGCAGGACGTAGTGTTCAAATTAAACCCAGTTTAGCCATCAGTTTCAAGGGATGAGTGCAGGGCAGGAAATAAAAAATGAAGCCCAAAATACAAAGAACTAAAAAATTATAGAACATTGAGGCACAAAGAAGGCAAAGACAGTCCGTGATTTTTGTTTCATTAAAAGGAGTAGAGAGACCTAACATGCCCGTTTAGTGGTCATTGATCTCATAGTATTCTAATAAAGCAGTCTCATTTGAAAATGCTTTGTCTGCCCCAACCCTGTATCTTGGGGAAATAGTTAACGTTCTCTGAGGTCATTGGTATACACAAGTAGTTGTAGCCATTCTCTATCTGACTACTTAGTCTGTAACAGAAAGCTGCACTAGGCTAAATCATATTTGGCATGAAAATGAAAAGAACCCTTGATGTATTTCTGCAATTATTACCAAAATGACCAGAAGATCCCACTTTCTTTCCTGAAACAGAGTCCTAAAGGCTTCCCTAAGCGTAATATAGCTGCATTTCCCATCCAGGGCATCATAGTTAATTTGGATGAGACAGCTCTGTACAGGTCTATTCCAAGCACTTTGGATACTTATAATGCTTGCCTTCCATAATTCCTCCCCACCCAATTAATTACAGTTACATACCCCCAACCATTGTGACCACCAAAAGTCCTTCCGTGTATTTCAAGATGTGAGAGCCCCTGGTATAGTTGATTTTCACCGTATTTCACAATATCAAAAGTTCAGAGATAGTGCTAGAGTCCCCAGGGCCATGAAAGTTTAATCAAAGGTGTTTTCTAAGCATTTTTAGGATTGGGCATATATTGCCATACATTCAAACATCCCCTCTGTCAGTCATCAGAGGACTCTGGGAAAGCAGTGTTAAAGAATATTGCCTTTAATTTTGAAGCAACTTAACCAAATTAGATGGGAAATTTCGTAGAGTCACAAGGAATTAAAAGAACCTTTTGAAATGATTTAATGTTTGCCATATATGTGTGTATGTGTATATATATATATGTGTGTGTATCTATATACATAGACACACACACGTGTATTTTTCATCCATGCATACAGCAACTGGGGTGTAGGGAGTGAGAGGATTCACCAGAGACAGAGTGGGGAGCAGAACAGGCAGATCTACTGAAATACACTGCTGAGGGGAGCAGCTCGCGAGGCAGGAAAGGTCTGCTGCACCTTGTGGGTCAGTTCCCTGGCTGGGGATCAAACTCTGCCGCAGCGGCTGGTGATAGCTTCATAGCACTGAGACGTTAACCCCTGTGCCACCAGGGACGCCCAGTTCCCATATATGTATTTTGTGAAGAAAATGAGATCCAAAGAGGGGAAATGTAAAGGAATCTGAATTGATTTATATGTGTATATATATAATTTATTTTATCCTTAATGACATCAGTTATCACCACAAAGGAAATGTTAATATCAGTAAGAACTTAATATGCGACTCTTTCTTTGCAGGTATTGGCTTGTATCGAATAGTGACTTAATGCTAAGGGATAAATATTAAATTTTTAAAATTTATAATCTTAAAAATATTCAGCATAAAAATATTTGCAAAATAATTTTTAAAACTGCCCTTCAACCACATTCCTCAAATGTTAATATTTGGTATAACCATAATATGATTATAGAAACCAGGAAATTAATATTGATGCAGTAGTTATTTTCTAATCCTAGACCTTACTCAAATGTTGGCAACTACCTACTTAATGCCCCCCCACTTTTCCTAGTCCAGGATCCAATAAAAGATCACACATAGCATTTAGTTATTAAAAAAGGGGCGGGGGGGTCCTGTCTTGCCAATGCTAGTAGTAAGTGACTAATTAGAGAATAGGACAAACAACTTCTTGCTTCATTTTATTAGTCTAAGAAACATTTTTTTCTATCGCTTCTAAATTTTAAAAATATTTTTGAATTATAGTTTTGTGGTGGTCCCCCCAAAAAAAGTTGAATCTTAGCCAAAGAAAAATGAAAGCATTCGTAAATTTTAAAATAAAGTGGATCATTCTGTGAGCATGTGTTAAAATTAGTCAAAATCTGTACTTAAGAATATAAGACCTGTTACATATCAGTCAAAGATTTGAGGGAATGAGAAAGCAGAGACAAAAGGTATATAAAAATAATTCTTTTCTCTCGGATAGTTTCTGTGTTTCTTTAGAGAGTAACTTCATTGCATAGAACAGATAAACCCAAGGAAAATATACTTAATCAATAGTGATTTAGTGTTGTAAAATATTTCTCTTAGAAAATAAAGGTTGGATTTACAGATAAAAGTAAGATGGAGTATAGGATATGGTATTAGTTTAATAAAAACAAGATAGTCATAATATGGATGGCACTTTATAAAAAACATACTTAGACATGCTGGGAAGCAGAATTCTCAACACTTGGAAAACCTTACCTATTAAACAAAAATCTTGACACATTAAAAATTTAACTGCCTCCATCACAATTCTTGTCAGTATATAATCAGTGTTAATGTATACAGTACAAGGCAGAACCTACCCTCTACTTCCAGTACTTTATGTAATGTGAAAACTTGATAATTGTTCTGTAGTGACCATACACTGATTTGGATACAGTTGACCAATGAACAACATGGGGTTAACAGTAACTGATAACCCCCCACCACACCCCTGTTTACTCGAAGCTCTGCATATAACTTTTGACTTCCCAAAAACTGTACTAAAAGCCTGCTGTTGACCCTAAAACTTACCAATAACAGACAGTTGACTAATACATATTTTGTATGTTACATGTATTATATACTATATTCTTGCATTAAAGTAAGCTGGAGAAAAACTGTTGAAGTTATAAGGAAAAGAAAATTCATCTATAATACTGTACTATATCTCAGTAAATATCTGGTAAATAGATGTGTCATCTGTCAGTATTGACATTAATATTGTCTTATAACAATAAGTATGGTACTTTGTATCTTACATATTACTAACACTAGACATCAAAAGTGAAGATAATGTGAAAAAGAAATTCATGTTTATTTGTTTATTTGCATGTTTATTACCAATTCATGCATTGGTAATATTTACTGAAAAATCTCTAGTATATGTAGACAATTTGTGGTGTTCAAGGGTCAGCTGTCTTTGTATCAATAATTTTACCATTTCCCTACTTGGAGTGACACTGTTCTTACAGGTCCATTTTCATAACAGACCACTAGAGGTAGCTGTTGGCATAGCTAAGACACACCTGCAGTACCTCTTTTTTTCTTTTCTTTTTTTTAAAGACCAGCTCTGCAGCTTTCATGGCCTATTTTTATTATCTCTTTCTCTTAAATCTGGGCTTAGAATCCATGATCCTTATGACTGTAATAAGAACAATCAAGCTTTGAAGATAGTGGACTTTTCCTACAGTGTCGACCTTAGGGTGCAGCCAGACATTTTCACCCTCAGTGGCTTTCGGACTGTACAGATCCTAGAAGGACAAAAGATCCTGGCTAACTGTTCTTCTCCCTACCAGGTAAGTGTAGAACAAGTCTGGGAAAATATGGAGAGGGTTTCTTAATCTCTTTCTTATTTAGATAAGCCATGAAAGCTAGTGTTGACTGATAATTATCTCTCCTAGAATAGGTGACCTAGTTTTCAAATATCTCCAAGTCAAGGAATATGTACCATTTTTCTGTCACAACACTGAAGAATATACACATACACGTGCAGACAAATGGCTAACTCAGTAACCTAAGAATCAGAGCCATTTCTACCACTTAAATATGTGGTCTTTTAGAAGTCATTTTCTGTGATCTGTGTAAAATAAGGACAACAAATCTATTCTGTGTAATTGCAGTTGTTGTGAGGATTAAATGGAATAATGTGTTTGGAAAGAATATTTGGATAAATGTAAAGTGTTTTATATGCTGGGTGGCATTATATGCAATAAAATCCCTTCTGGCTCGGCTTTGGACATATGGTATTTGCTGATTGAATATGTAGCATGAACCTTGAACTGGTCATGTGGACACCCTTTAGATCACAGCTGGAGCCTGTGCAAACTCAGTAGATCTACAAACCTAAATTTGACAACCCAGATGTTTTTGTCAACTTTTGTTGTTAAGCGTAATTCCTTGAGTCGGCTCTATCGGCTCTATCGATCAGTTCTTTGGGCGGGGGGCGGGGAGGGGGGGCGGTTTCTCCCTTTATTCCAAGGGTAAGGACACCCTACTAAACTGTTGTGTCATAAGATAAACTTAGTTAAGCACTTTCTTACCTTTCAACTTCCTGTATAAGGCCATGATAGTAGTAGAGAATTATTTTAGCTGATGGTGCTTTTTGTGATTCCAGGTAGATCTGTTTGGTATTGCAGATTTAGCACATTTACTATTGTTCAAGGAACACCTACAGGTCTTCTGGAATGGGTCCCTCTGGAAACTTAGCCAAAATATTTCTGAGTAAGTATTGGTGACTTCAGGGTCTTTGCCTGTCCAAATAACTTTCTTTCTCTTGGGTACTCTCTCTGCCTTGGCAGCCTTCGTTTTCTTAGTCCAAATACTGTGACTCCACTAGAATATCAGTAGCACACCTAGAGTAGGACAAAGGAATAGTTAATTAAAAATAAGAAACTATTCTGACTTCAGGACATCATTCTGAACCTAGATATATTGTACAGACTGCAACTACAGTGTGGAAGCCTCTCAGTTTAGAACTTAATAGAAACATTTCGTGAGAATCATTTTTATAACCAATTACTGTTAGTCTTATATCCCTTTTTAATAGCTATTGTTACCAAAAGTTAATAAGCATCTCTTAAAGAAAGTTAAATTTCTAAATTATACACTAATTTGGGGCTATTATTTATTTAATGAATGGGTGGAATCGAAGTACAGAACTGAGTTTCCTTGGTGAAAAAGTGAATGTTCTCTTAATAAGAGTTGTTTGGTCTCATAACCTTAGTACTCCCTCAAGTCTGTTCATAAAACTTATTAAATATCCCATGTTCTACTTTAACTTATCATAGCTAATTACTTTCCAGAATAAGTTTACCAGTCTATCACTTACTGGTATCTTCTTTGGTTAAAAAACAAAGTCATTGTTGAAGATTTACTCCTCCACTCCCAACAATTGAATTTTATTTTTTCATTTAATTCAGAATTTGGCCAGTGTTGTGTGTTTCTAATATCTGCTTTTAAAATAGGCTTGAAATAAAATATAAGATAATGTGGGGTAGATTCATGTATCTGTAATTGGTTGTGGAGCTAGGTAGAGCTCACAGAAAGAGGAGGAGTCACTTGGGTTTCTTAACAGCCCTGCCTCATACAGTAATAATAATAGAAGCTTCTCAGATTTAAAAAACAAAAAAACAAGGTATAAAAATAGACTTAACTAGTAGTTAGTTACTTCAGTCAAGCTAGGCTTCTTAGAAGATTATGAAGATTAAATACCACTGAGTGAGGGGAACCTGGGAGCTGTATTCTTTCTAATGACCTAGACTTTAGAAAAATTCATTTTTCTTCCATTTGGAGAAGAGAAGTGCTGTACCTTAATACACAGAGGAAGCTTACAGATTTAGATACAAGATTTTCTCTCCCCGTTTGTGCATTGTTTTATGGCTTTTCCCACTATGGGAGTGTTTTGTTTTTTCCTATAGTTCCACCCTGGACTTTTAAAGGATTGCTTGATCTCTAACCATAGAGGTCTAGGTATTGCTTTAAATCATCTTGGTACATAAATGTACCACTGAGTTAAACACAGAAAAATTTCTGACTTTTATATGCCTAACCTTGATGGAAATGGTTTTATATATTTTTAGGCTAAAAGATGGTGAATTGTGGAATAAAGTCTTTATGCGGATTCTGAATACCAGTGATGAGTCCACAGTGTCTGTTCTGAGGGAACTTGCAGCAGAAATGAATGGGGTATTTGATACCACATTCCAAAGTCACCTGAACAAAGCTTTATGGAAGGTAGGGAAGTTAATCAGTCCCGGGGCTTTGCTCTTCCAGCAAGATAGGCAATCAAGTCTCTCACAGAGCCCTACTGAAAATCAATGTTGATTGTGGGACATCGGGCCTATGTATGTTGTAATTTCATTTAGGACATGTTTACATACACTACCAACACTTCTACTCTTCTGGCAGAGGCATATTTCTAAGTAATTGGCATTTTTTGCACAACAATGTACCTACTCTTGACCTTTCCAAACTTTAACAAAGAACTCTTTTTTCCTAAATGCACTCCATTGGAATGGGTACTTTGTTGTCAGTTAACACATTGGTCTCTACTTTTCCCTGCAATTTTCTGTATTGTAATTTGTGTCATGTACCCTTATGATCACTTTGTATTTTGTAAATAATAAAATAGTGTTTGTTAAATTTGTGCTCCTAACAGCTCATCTACTCTTTGTAAACTAACATAACAAATGACTTGATTTTGCAGACAGAGGCTGTTGCCCTGGAAATTTATATATATCCTAGACTTGGAATGTTATGATAGGATTCTCAAACGACAAAATAGCCAACCATTCCTTTAGGTTTTCTTGATCTTTTACTCTGGTCTAGATTGAAAAGTAGATGAAATTATTTACCTAAGGTCAAATTTTCTTAAATTTGTAAATTTTCTTAGAGTTGCAAAATGGTTTGTTTTTATTTTAATGATTTCATTTTTTACACACCAAACCTCATGGTATATTTATATGATCTTAGTGTTGGTGATGCTACTGATTCTCTTGATAAGTTCTGTGGCTGTTAGAAAGGGAAAAAAAGGGCTTAGCAACCTTTCAGAAATGAAATAATCATCAATCTATTACATGGAAAATGTCTTAGGTAGGGGCAAGGGCTAATGAAAGAGGGGTTATTGCTTGGAAGATTCGCAGAGGCAGGAGGTCAGAATGAACAGGTAACTTTGAAGTGTGGAAGAGAATAGTGTGGGAGAGAATAGATCTAAATGAAGTGTTGGACCCATAAATGGAAGCCTGAATTACACCTGGCCTGGGAGATAGGGAAGAAAATTGGCAGAAAGGGCAATGAAAAGAATATTTCCTGTCTAAATAACAAAATTGTCAAATTTGTGCCTCTGCTAGTATCTGATTTTTTAATTGTAGTTGTCACTGTTACTTCTCTAGAATTGCTGAAAAGCAGAAAATTCTAAGTATATCTCACCTAAAAATATTTAAGCATATATAGTTGAAGCACTGAAACATGACTTGGATCTGAAGGATAATCAGCTTAGAAATGTTGGCAAAGTACAGCATTTCAAATATTTTCACATTTGCTTTTCATACAACTGATGATGTAAAATTAAATATCCTTATCATTTATATATGATCAAGCCCAACTACCCTTCTGCATTTCTCATTTTTCAATTCTCTCTTTTGACATACAAAGTCATTTTTTCTGAGCTTGGACAGTAAATTTAAGATTCATTCTTACCATAGACTTAATTGCAATCTACTAAATTCTTCAACAACCTTAACAGCACAGGTAATAAGTCCTATTTCTTTGGATAAAGCTTGGTTTCTGAGGAGAGAGAGGAGAACCTGAGGAAGCTACTTTGTTAGAGAACTTGTAATTGTTTTGCCACTTCCTCCATTTCTCATTCTCTTCAACTCCAACCCTTCTTTGTAAGGGGAAAAAAATAGTACCTGACAAATTGGAACCTATGATGTCTCAGTTTCTCCTTGTCTAAGCATAAAACCCCAAAGCAGGCTCTTTTCCATTCCCCTTATGCTTATTTTATGCTTGTTTGTCTTGGGAGAAGGAAGCCTGTTCTTTCTGGCAGAAGTTTCAAATGGTTTATTTCTTGTTTCATTAAGGCAGAAATAGCTTAACGGTGGATCTGAAACACACACACAGCTGAAAAGCAGGATTTTCATTTTTGTTCGCAAAGAGACCACCGAATGCCTCCCCATTCACAATATGTATATCCTATAATCTACTGCTGTTAGAGACTTCATCTTCCTGTGATTATTGTAGAGGAAATCTTCACCCGTGTGAAAGTGCTTTAACTGATGCTAAACCTGAATCTGGAAATGAAAAGGTTTCATAGCAGCAGGACTTTAGACTGTTAGTTGAACCGTTATAGTAAGGTAAATAAAAAAGTCTCTGCAAGGGTTAGCACAAGGCTCTTTGCAATGACTTGTGTTTAGGCTGAAGTCTGTATTTAAGAAAGATATTAAAGAAGTGCATTTTTTCTATTGCATCAGAAAATGAATTCTTCCTCCAGCTGCATCAGCTCTTCCTAGTTTGCTAAAATTTGTTCTCATCTTTCTCCTAAAATTAAGACTTCCATAATGAGGAGATGTTATAAAAAAAATTTTTTTTTAATATGGCAAACTGACCACATAGGGTTGTTTGTTTCACCAAAGATGCAAGAAGTTATGGATGTTTAATAGGATAAAGGTGACATTTCAAATCATTATTGCAAAAATATGGGTTATTCAATATCCTAAGATAGTATCTCCAGTGTCACCACTTATTCATGTAGCACCTTTGTGCAAATCAGAAAAAGGCCCTCTGGTGGATTCTGTACCTCCTGGTGCACTATGTCTTGACTGGATTTTTAGCCTGGTACCATTGTGCAGTGAATAAATCGCACAGCCATGTGCAGTAATCTTGACTGTTTCACTGCTTATCCACAAACAATTTTAGATAGGTCAGAAAGATTAATGTAAAAATGATGAAAATATAAAGTACTAGATGCTTTGGTAGTCTTCTGATTCACATAAAACTAAGATACAAACAAGATTGTTATTTATTATGTCAGATAAAAAAACATATCACCTTTCACTTGCATATCTCAAGTTCTCATAACTGGTCTCTCTGTTCCTCCACTTACGTCCAGTCATATCGGAACCCTCCATGTGTACCCATTGCACCCATCACAAAAATTAAAGGTCTATCAGCTTTTTTGTTGCTCCTCAAACATGCCAACTAGTTTCTACCTTCACAGCCTTTGTTTGTCATTTCTTGTGCCTAGAATGTTCTTTCCCAGATCTTCACATAGGTTACTCCCTTCCCTTCAAGTGTCTTCTCAAGTCTCTCCACCTTCTCAAAGAGGTATTCCCTGAGCATTTGTATAAAATAACATCCCTCACCCACACTGCTGTTACTTTCTATCCCTCTTACCCTTTGTTTTTTTCCATTGTGGCTGTCACTACTGTGTGTGTGTGTGTGTGTGTGTGTGTGTCTGTCTGTCTGTCTGTCCTATATCCCATTACAAGAACTTAAACTCCTTAATTGAAGGGATTTACTTTGTCCCCAGTGTCTAGAGCAGTGCCTAAATAAGTAAAAATGACCAAGTACTTTTTATCTAAAGTACAAAGAACTCTTAGAAGAATTGAAAAACAATAGAAATGGACTGAGTGTGAAAAATTTACTAAAAACATTTTAACAGTCAATACATGAGATGTTCATCCTCCTAATTGAGATGCAAAATCTGACATTTTCATCACATAGTAAGTGGTTGAAAATTGTGTTTGTGAAGGTACACAAAACAGGCACTTGGCTGAAGGGCAAATTTGGTACATCATTAGAGGAGATTTGGCAGTTTTTATTAAATTTATATAGTCCCTTTGGCTGCAAAATTTTCACAAGAATGTAAAGAAACATAGGGACAGGTGTTCAAAAATAAAACTGTTTGGGCCTCCCTCATGGTGCAGGGGTTAAAGTCGCAGCACTGTCAAGCAATTGCCAGCCACTGCAACATGAATTCTATCCCTTGCCAGGGAGCTAAACCACATGGCACAGCAGACCTCTCCTATCTCGCCCCGCTGCTCCCCTCAACAGTGTATTTCAGTAGATCTGCCTGTTCTGCTCACCACTCTGTCTCTGGTGAATTCTCTTACCACCTGCGTTTCTGGCCTGCACCCCAGTTCCTGTATGCAAATATAAATAAATCTTAAATAAACAAAACACTGTTTGTAACGGTTAGCCTCTCTGCTTCTGAGGGTCATTCCAAAAGGATAATCAATGTGGTAGGCCCTGGGAAAATAGGAGTCCTAGAACTAAAGCAAAGCAGAGTTGGTGTCAGGCTTTCTGTAGACTGCAGGTTACCTGGCTTTGGTGCATTCTGTCAATTTGTCATGAGCCCTAAGAGATGGCAGAACCTGAGTTAGGTCTGAAAGACAAATTCCACAGTTTCAAATTAAAAAAAAAAAGCTGAGAAGAAAAAGTGATTGCCTTTGGGAAGAGCACATGGGGTGAAGTGAGGAAAGGATGAAGGCTTCTATTTTTTACTTAGTTTTTGAATATTTTGAATTTTCTGGCCATGTTACATGTATTCCTTTTTTTTTTTTATGTCTGGGATAAGCTGCACTAAAATTATGGGTCATTTTGTCATCTTTATTATAAGAAATAAAAATGTGATAGTTATTTTTTTAATGGGAAATTTTAAAAGCTTTTTCAAATATAAAAATAATTTGGAATTAAAATGAGTGAAAATTTTAAATCATTGAAGATAGTTATCTACTTATTTTTTAGTGTGCTAAAATTCATGCATGTTCAAATGTTTTATAATGTTTCTTAATATGTGCCACAACTAGCTATGTCTGTGAAGAAGGAATGTGAATTACATGAAACAAGACTTTGAAACAAAATACATTTTATGGCTTTCATGATAAAAATTTGAGTTTCCACAGTGACATTATATGATTAAGAAAGAAGCAATGATGAACATAGACTACTCTTCTGTAAGTCAGATTTTTTTTTAAATCATTGAAGAATAAAACTACCTGTAAGCTTCCTCCATAAAGGCTCCTGAATCAAATTTTTGACTGCTGAATAGTATTATCCCATAATTTCAAGCTCACCTCTCCATGGAAAATGGTGGTTGCCCAAACTGCTACTTTTCAAACTCAGAAATTAGCACATAGTTCTCAAAAATAAGTACTGAATTAAAATTTTGGAAAAGAGCAGCCACAGTTTCAAAACTAGTGTTGGATCATTGGTGAAAGGGAAAAAAATTGATTGTAGTCTCTAGATGTCCCTGGAATTATAATCTCATTTTTACTGTGTCACCTTGTTTAACCTTTTGATAGAATTGATTGCTGACCTTACCTTGTGAATACACTTCATTGTCCTATTTACTCCTTTCAAAATGAAATGTTATTTTCATAGGTGTTTTATTCCATCTAAATGTGTACTTTATTTCCCATGTTTGTTTAATTCAGCCTCACATTCATCTAAGAAAGTTACGTGAATCAGTGTATGCTGCAATTTTGAAGTAGTTTAATCTTACTGGCCTGGCCATAGGATGCATTTTATTTAATTTCCTCAATCCTGCAATTAGCAAAGTGAGGGTGGCTTTTCATAAAAACAAATACACATTAAAATCTGAACCAAAAAATAAACAAATATTTGTTTGCTTTTGCATTTTTTTAACTATTGAAAAAGAAATCTGGTAACAGTAGAATAAAGTGAAAAATATTGAAAACGATGACATATGAAGCTACATTGAGACTGGTTCATTCAAGGAAATGTGACTACTAAGAGTGAGTAGATGTGTGGTATACTACTAGTCAAGGAGGTCAGGTGGGCAGAAGTGGGAGCGAGGCAGAATAAACAAGTTATCTAGCATCGCAAGGAGAGACTTCCAGATAGGTTGTATCCCATCATTGGACAGGAAAGGAAGACACTTGCTCAGGACTCACCCAGAGGGGCACATCCAGTAACCTAGTATGTGAAACAGTGGTCAAGTTTCATGCTCTCGGCCGCTGAGGACAGCTCCACATCTCCTTCCTGTGCTCTTCCCCCACTGCATTATATTACTAGATGTCCTAGACAGGTCCATGTTCATGCATTACCTCTCTAATTCAGGTGAACTCTTTGAGACAATATCTGTCTTTTTATACCCTAGTTACAATTTGCATTTGGTGTTCACATTGTAAGGGATCAAGTTCAAAGGTAAAGGTCCTGCTAGAACTTCCTCAGTATTGGGATGGCTCTCTGCTGATGGGGCCAAACCATACACTAGCAGTGTGGTTTAGAGTGAGAATGCCTGGGGTTGGGCCCTGACTGTGGCACTGAACAAGTTACTGACCTCTCTGAGCTGTGTCCTCACTTACAAAATGAGGATAGCCTGAGTGTCTGCTTTAAAGAGTATTGAGAAATAAACCTTTCAGTACAGCTACTTGTAGATGTTTGTATTGACTTCTGATGTTTAAATGATCTGAGATCCTCTGGAAACCTCTCAAGTAAATTGGTATCCCAACTAGCTGATTGGCGCTTTGCTGTCTTTTGAATTCGCAGTGCAGAGTATAACTACATCTATAACTTAAAAGTAAGTGAAAGAATCTGGTATTCTGTAATCTGAAAATAAGGGGAAATGGCTTGTTGCATTGGGAGTGACCATCAGGGGACCAAATATTTGTTTTTAAGTCTCAAGATCAGCCAAATACCAAGGTATCAGGAGGTCCATTTGGGCCCCATCTTCACATGGCCATTTCAGTCCAAAGGGTCTGTCCTCTTTGCTGCTTCTGTGCTGTGTTCAGCACACACAAATCTTTAAAAGGATGCCTCTGGTACCTTTTGCTCTGATTTATCAGGCAGGTTCTTGCTGTTCATGCTATTGGGAAGCAGAGTGCAGACCCCTTCCCCCTAGCCACCTGCAGGTGCATCTCTTCGCTCCTCGCTCCCCAACCAAGGGGAAAACTTGGCTGAGACACTTAGTCTCTTCATGAGACTTCCTGCTAGTACTTAGGCTTTTAGAATTATTTCTTTTTATGCTCTACTACATTCTCCTGAGCCAATGGATAAGAGGTGACCACTTGATTAATAGAAAAAAGAAAGGGGGAACATAGGAAGTCCCAAACACTCAATTCAGGAACCTAGGCTCAAACCAACTAGGCATTCTCACCAACTGCTTGATCAGTGCAAGTCCATCTGCCCTCGTTTCCCCCCTCTATAAACTTGTGACAGTGGCTCCTACTCCAAGGGGCTGTTATGAGAACTAAAAACACAATTATGGTTGCCAAACATGAAGTTCCTTGACTCACAGCAAGCGGTTTCCTTTCTGTGTCAGCAGCCAGCCCACAGCCAGGCACACAGGAACCAGTCAGAGCTGGTGTAATCCATTGTGGAATCTAAACCATGATTGAGATGCCTCACATTCTTATTCACTCAGGCCTCCAGCTGCAACCTGTTGACTCCTGTAACTCTGTTGAAACGTGTTCCTTTTCCCACTCTGGGACAGCATATAACCTCTCGGAATGTGTCAGTGAAGATTAGCCAATAAATATTTATTAAGCTCTACTGGGGCTGAACATTAGTGACAGGCACCATGAAGGATATAAAGAAATGTAATGCATGCTCATTTCCTTCAGGGGGTTGATAATTTAGAGGAAAGGGATATTACAGGTTAAAAGCCAAGGAAATAGCGAGAGAAATAAGTCAAAGACATCTCAAGGTAAGCCATGACTAAGAGCCAAAGGAGCAAAAAATAGGTATTTGAATACTCAGAGGAAGCGAGGGCCAGTGTGGGTGGCTGTCCTGGAAGCCATTAGGTAATAGGGGTAGGAGCTGGCTTGTAGTCTTCAGTTGCAAAAATCAGAACAATAATCCAAAATATCAGTAATTCTTGGAGGGAACTAAGTAATTTCCACCTTTCTTATCTGCTATCCTCAGTGTGTTAGCTTTGACCTTAGACTGGTCCCCTTATAGTGGCCAAGTTCACTACCACAGTTCCAAACTCAAGAACATGAAACAGTACAAGAAAATTTCCCAAAACCTGCAAACTTCACCACTTGTCGACTGGATTGTCACATTCCTGGGACCTAAACCGATCTTTGGCAAATGGAAGGGAATTGCCAAGATTGGGTCAAACTAAAATTCTAATACTAATGAGCTTGGAGCTGGCTGGCACTGGGAAGGGGCCTTTCTCTGAGCCCATCCATAAGAGGTGTCTATATCCAAGGAAACTGATTTTTTTTCTAGCAAGAAGAGCGAGGGGAAGGATTTTTAAGAGAGGCAAACAACAGTGCCTATTACATGGGTGGTGGGAAGAAGTAAAAAAGAAGGAATTGGTAGCAAAATAGCAGCCTAGACCCTGAAACATTGCCTGGGTTCAAACCCCAGCCCTGTTACTTAATGGCCTGTAAATGTCAAGTCACTGTGACAGATAAAAAGTAACAAGTAAATTAACTTCAGAAGGCTTTAGTTTTCTCATCTCTGAAATGAAATAATAATAGTTCCTACCTAGATTATAAATTCCATGAAGCCATGGACTTGCCTTGTTCACTGAATTATCTCCAGAACCTAGCACAGGACTCTACCTGGCAGGTACTCAGTCAATATTCATTAACATGGTTCATTAACTGGATTGTGAAGATTAAATGAGTCAATGTATGGCAAGGGCTTAGTAGAGTTCCATAGTATATAACACTGGTCAACAAATTTTTACATAAGTCATATCACTGAAATAAAATTCATCATTTCCTATCAATTTGTATGTGCTCAACACGAATATGATGATCAAATTCTAATTTTGGCTCTAGTTTTTTTTGTAATCTGCAATAAATGGATGTTCACATCTCGAAATGCATGCCATTCACTGGTCAACAAATTTTTACAAAAGTCATGTTACTGAAATAAAATTAGTCATTTCCTATCAATTTGTATGTGCTCAACACAAATATGACAGTCAAATTCTAATTTTGGCTCTAGTTTTTTTTGTAATCTGCAATAAATGGATGTTCACATCACAAAATGCATGCCAGTAGTAATAGGCCTACGGTTAATACCTGTAAAAAATCAAGTCATAGACTACTTCTTAATATTTCTTTGCTTGTCTCTTGTACGCTGTTCAGGAGCATCTCTGGGGAGTGTCCAGCAGTAGTCAGCCAGCATTGTAGTGGACCATTTTCCCAGGTATCTTTGTTCCATTGATGTGATATCTTAATGAAAACATTCGCCATGTTCATCACTAACCATACCACAGTTTTCAGGGAAGAAATCCAGATGGGAATGAAGGAAGTGGATCTTTAGAGACATATGCAGCCAAGTTTCTGATACTATATCAGCATGTCTTCTACTAGTTCCTTGTAGTTTTCTGCCCTAACATCCCCAGGAAAGTCTGTAGACACTAGGTGAAAAGCATTCCATGCTTGTCTCGCATCTCCTTGCAGCAAGTTGTTGAACCGGTCATCTCAATGCAGGCAGAATGTTTGGGTAGACTATTCTTGACTTCTTTGGCTTCTTTATTCCACCGTAAAGAGGAGGAACCAAGCAGAAGTAACAGTCTTTTATGTGGTTGCTTGGCTCTCTCCACACCATGGGGACTGCAAACGGCATTGATGGTCTTTTGCCATTTCAACACTGTGAAAGCTGTGTTGTACATGTAGCACAGTATATATGCGGGGCCCAAGGCTTGCCTTGCATCTGAAGTAAAGATGATAAGCCTTCTTCATTTGAGAAGTGATACTTTTCTTCTGGTTGGCAAATGTCACTTCCCCACAAATAGAGTAGAAATTGTCCACGCTATTAACACACTTTCAGGGCATGACTGTTCTGTATTGTGCCTGAATGGATAAAATAATAACAGTTCTATGAAACAGTAGCTTAAACTGTCTCGCACAAAGTCTGAAATATTTTCAATGCTCAACCTTTCCAACAGGGCTTTCTATAGTGCACTGCTGATGTCAGCTTACTTCAGCAGCCGCCTGGTAGTAGTGTTGCATTGCATCAGAAAATGGTGCAATCAACTCTGGATGATGTGTACATGATGGTATTATGCAATGCGATGCAATATTACATCATTCTAGGCTGATTTAGGATGTTGTTGCAGTCCTACTGGATAAATTTACATGGTGAAACATAAAATGAATTATATGAAATATCTTCAAAATGAGAGCTAATAAAAAATTTTCAGGGTTATATTCGTGTTCAGCTTATCAAGATACTACAGATTAGGGCCTTTTAAAGTCAGTTATGCTCTCACTGTTGACCAGTGTAATATGTGCCCAACAAAATAGGCTTTTAGCCACAGTCATTGTAGAGGCATTGGGAACGTCCCCCTACACCCCCAACACACACACACACAAACACACAACGTGTCCTTTTGCTGCTTTACATCAGCTGTGCTGCCAGATTCTCCATTAGCCCTTGCTCATTGCAGAGCTGCGATGTGTCAAGAAGTCTGTTCCTGGTGGGCTGAGGCTGGGACGGCAAAGGCCTGTGATATCCTCTGCTGGAATGAGGACACGTGTGAGTTCAGCATTTATGACAGGCAGTTTGTAACTGCTCTGACCTGCCCTCATATTGCTATTAACTCCTCAGGGCAAATTCCCGGAAGTCCCCCTGGGATCAGCCTGACTCACTTCTAAGGCCTTGTGGTCAGAGAGCAAGGGAGCCCTTTCACCCCGACAAAGATTTTTCTTGTTCTCTGTCTTGATTGAAGTCCCAGTCAGTTTTTGCTAGTCCCTCCTTTCCCTTATGCTGACAGGTGGGCCAACCCCTCCCATCCAGGCTGCTCCCAGGAAAGGCTTGTCCATAGGAAAGCTGCTGCTGGGCCTGCTGCCAGCTGCTAAACTTCTAGGGGTTGAGTGCTGACTCTCTCCTGAGGTCTAAAGGCCCTGCCAGTCCTGTCCCACAGAGATGAAAGCCAGCCGGAGGCAGGCACAGGGCTTTGGGCAGCACTCCGCCCCTTCAAAGCAGGCTGTGGCCAGACCTCAGCTGAGTAGCTCCCTTCAGCCATATGTGATGTCACCCAGGCATAGTCAGGTCAAAGCTCCCCCAGGGAGTTCCTGCCTCAACTGCTGGGTGTTACAGTAAGCTTTGGACTCCTGGCTGATTTGGGGCAAGTTATTTAAACACTGAGCCTCAGAGTCCTCATCTACAAATTGGGAAAAAAGCACTACCTCTGGGTGTTTTGAGGATTCAGTGAACTAACAGGTGGAAAGAGCCTAGCCGTACTATGCCTGGCACGTGGTAGATACTTCATAAAAATGTATTTTCTTTTGCCACTTTCATCTCAAAAAATCCAAGTATTTTTTACAATTCCAAACACCTGGTCCTAGAAAAAAAAATTACATTCTCTATTTGCTCACTTGAAAAATTCTGTTTCTCCTGAGGAAAACTCTGGAGTCCAAGAGCAGAATCCCTAGCCAGGGTCACTCCAGGTGGACTGCAGTGGCAATGGTAACTTCCTAGGTCCCTCCAGTTCCTTTTTGTTGAGGAAAATAGTTTCCAGATAAATTCCCTAATCTGATCCCAATAGAGACTCCCTACTCCACACCTAAGAGAATGCCCCCTGTCAACTGTCCTCCACACTGCTTGCCTAGTCACCAGGCACCTCATTACCCCGGATTCCCTGCCCCCACTGACCCCTGCAGAAGGGACACAGGAGCAGGGCCAGGGGAGATGTGTAGGCGGGACCCAGAGCATCCCTATTTAATAAGGTCCTTCAATTTTCATCCAAACCCCAAGACTTGACCTGCCCGTCCTATATTTTGGAGGGTGGGTGCATGCTTTGGAGAGGTCTGCACCCCAGGTATCCCATATGCCATATAGGAAGCTGTTGGGAAAATCTCTTGAAGGTGGGGCCCCTTCCCTCTGTTCTGGAGTCCTGGAGATACAGGGCTGAGGGGCTCCTCTGAGACGAGGCCAGCCCCAAAGTGACTACATACAACCTCCAATGACACCTGCTCATTAAAACTCCAAGTATGTTTTTCTGAAGTCTGCTCTGGCTTGGATGGAAGGCGTGGAGGCGGGCAGAATCTGTCCCTCCCTTCCTGGCTCCACAGGGATTGCTGCTGAGGAGCGCAGGCAGGTTGAGACAGGCCCAGCACAGCCTCAGCAAGGCCGCATGGAGCACCCTCTGAACACAGTACAGGGGTGGGAGCATCGGGGCCAATCTAAAGATCTGGAAAACGTGGGCAGTAAAAGAGAATGTTTAACACATACTAGAACTGTAGACTTTGCTTCTGAAGCTTTTTCTTCTTTAAGAAAACCTGAGAACATTGGTCTATGACAATGTTAGGACTCGGTGGTTAAACTGCCTTTCCAAGTGATTTCTGAAAACCACACAGCTGTGAGCAACTGTTCCAGCTGAAGCCAACTCACCAAAGTGGTGCAGACAAGCAAGTTACTTTTGAGGCTATGTGTATCTGCCCATTTACAAAAACAAGAGTCAAGCGAAAGACTTGTTTAAAAAATTACAAGAACAAGGTCTTGGTTGATTCACGCTGCTGCAACTTCCTGGGAGCCAAGATTCAAAGGCAGAAGCACCGGTGGTGACAGCACCACAGCTGCCCTTGGCAGGATTACAGACACGTCACCCTGGGGGCTCGAGCTGGAGTGGGCGCGTGTGGGCAGCAAAGGGACAACTCAGCCTGTGAGGAGAGAAAGCTTCATTCCAGTCCCCTCTCTGCCTCTCATTTCCTCTGTGGCTTTGCTGAGTCAACCTCTCAGGGCTGCAATTTTCTCACCTGCAGGAGGGGTGGGGCTCATGATTCTAGAGTCACTTTCAGCTTCACGATTCACTGGATTCTAAGTGAGGGTGGCCAGAGCCAGAGCTCTTCAGATCTTCTTCACTCACTCATTCATTCATTCATTCATTCATTCAACAAAACCTATGTGAACATCTGCCATGTGCCAAGCACCATGCTGAGTTTCCTGCCTTGGAGTGTTCTGGGCCTCCTGGCTTTAGCAGAGGTGACTCTGCTGGGAGAGAACATGGCCCAGAGCTCACCGCTGGCCCAGGAGCAGACTGCCTCTCATCCAGGCCTGGGAAGTGTGGAGCCGGCACAGTCGGTCCTGGTGCCTGGAGCCCTCAGTGCTGCACTGGCTTCTGTTCTGGACTTGACTTTCCAGGCTTCTCTTAGTGCTAGCAATTAGTTATCCGATGGTGGCAAAAATTCCTTCCTTGCTCAAGACGGAGCCACAGAGGGTTCAATGGCTAGTAACCTGATGACTTGATTCTAGGCCTGAGAGAGGGAGGTGGTCTGTTTTGTTCTCAGTTCCTTCATAAAATGGTTATTATTGCTACCTGCTAGAGACTATCTAGAAAATGTGATTTTCTGGAAATTTAGAAAATGTGATTTTTCATAATTTATGACATTGTTGATAGTATCCTCAGGAACTTCTGCCCACTTCTTACAAATGGGCAAAAACTAAGAACTGTTACATTTCTTAAAAAGAGTAATTGTAATTTTTTTCTGAATAAATTATTATTTCAAATTTAATAATGAACCCTATCTATTATGTGAGCTTCTTCATATCTTCAAATTACCCTTCCCTCTAAGACAGAACATTTTTGGAATTTGGGGGGCAAAAGGGAAGAAAAAAGTGTGTCCCCCATCGTTATATTGCCTTAAAATGGGATTTGTGGGGAAAATATGTTCAAGTGTATAAGTTTTAAGTACTCTCCACAGCTTTTTATTATTTGTAAAAATATTAAAAACTATTTTCAATATGGCAATTTTTTAAATATAAAAGCAGTAACTGTCCACTGGAAATTTCAAATACTGCAATAGTTCAGTACTGTACAGTTCAATCAAAATGTCTATGTGTGTGACTTGAGACCTTTGCACAGGAGGTGAGGGAGGTCGTGGTTTTGGAAGATTAACCTGCCATTGGTTGGCAGGTGGATAAAATGAACAATAAATAGCACAGGTATGAAAGTTGAAAACGAATGTTTGAGCTCTTAGGATGAGTAGTCTCTATGCCAGGAACTTTATCCATTTAATTCCCTACCCTGTGAGGCAGGTGAAATCATTCCCATTTTATAGATGAGGAGATTGAGGTTCAGTGGGTTAATAACATGCCAAAGGTCACTCAGCTGATGAATGGCTGAGCTGGCATATGTGCGCTCAGGACTGTGAAGACTCAGAACCTGCACTTTTAACTAAAGACCACATTGTTTTTCTAGGGAAGAAAATAACTGAAAGCTTTCAAATATAACATGAGGCTCCTAGGGCCACCTTGGATGTAAAGGGCTGGGAAGAGTGGGAGAGAGCACTGGGCTGCCATTGCTGTGGCTGCACTAAGTGGGAGCTGTTGGGCCAGGGATGGTCCCTGCCCTGAGGCAGACCTGCTGTGGTCTGGGCTGAGCCTTTCCAGGTTGAAGGTCAAAGCCATGGGAGAGGTGGGTATGTGGGGAGAAGGGAGCAAGGGGACTTGAGTACCTCACAGTTGGAACTAAAATAAAAGATGCCAAAGGGATCGGGAGTCTCAGAGACCGAAAGGATGTTGGGAAAGCAGGTCCCACCTGGCACTCAGGTCAGCCTCCCAGGAGGCACCTGGCAGGAGGAGCTGTAGCTCCCTTACCTGCAAATGTCCCTGCTTCTGACCAGGGGCTGTGAAACAAAGGGGGCCTGGTGAGTCACTGGTTTCCGGTCCCTGCCAATCCAGAAGCTGCGGCCACACTGCCCAGCACCCTGTGAGCGGCCCATTGGGCCCTCACAACAAAACTGGCTGAGACCCCGGAAGGGGTCCAGCTGTGGCCAGGATCTGCTAGGTCTGAACCCTACAGCTTTGAGACCTATGGGGGCAGGGAGCTGGGGGAGGCTTACACTGAGCTGATCAGGCAGCCCTTCCTCTCCCTCCCCCTCAGTAAAGGAAGGCAGGGAAAAACGTGTTTTTATAAATAGCTCCAGCCCCAGCTGATTTGTAAATTCAGTGGGTTTTTTTGTGTCAATGACATCACCCTCCTCCCCATGGCAACCCCCGACGATATCAAAATTGCCAAGCAACGTTGGAGCAGCTCAGCGCCCCAAACGAGCAGGTCGCTGCCTGAGGATTTAATGGAGAAATCCCTAAGTGAGCAGGGGTGCACGGTGGAGGAGGGGAGCGTCGTGGCCCAGAAGGAGGCCAGAGCCTGCCGCTGCTTCCTACCCGGCAGCTCCGGGCGAGCTGGGGCCCCTCAGCCACGCTCCCTTTGACAGCCACTGCTCTCGCCTGCAGGTGGGGGAGGGCGCTGCTCCCTGCCTGTTGTTCCAGGAGCCCAGAGCAGCCTTCCAGGTGACTAAGCCGGCCCACTGGCACTGAGTCACCCGCTGGCCCGAAGGTTCTTCCTTCCCTTTTGCATCTGATTATTTTGGGAGCTGGCAACTTGGAGCTGCACCTGAGTCCCGCCCCTTCTAGCTCTCCCCTCCCTACCCTGGGCTTGGAGGAAGATGGGACCAGCATTGAGTCTGCCACCACCCTGTAGAGACATGGAAGGCACTATGTGGGCCCGAGGTGCCTGGGGAGATACGCCCACCAGCAAAGTGCAATAGCAGATATGGTGATCGGGCTGCCTTATCCTCTGGAGGTGTCGGGAGAGAAGGGGAGTGTGGTCTGCACTGACTGGAGTCCTCCCGGGCCGACTTTGAACTCACCTCCCACGGGATATTTCTGTAAATGAGTGGCTTCTAGGGCCGGAGTGGCATTTGCAGAGCGAGGCTGGATTGGCTTAGGCGGCCTGGGCAGGTAGGTGGCTCTTTGTTGGGTGTGGCCCCACGTGTGTGTATGTGTGTGTGTGTGTATGTGTGTTTGCGTGTGTGTTCACGCACGCGCACACGCACCTCCTGCTAAGACAGCAGGTGGGTTGGGCAGAGAGCTGGGAATGGAGATTTGGCAGCAGTTCATCTTCACCGATGCCCGGTCCGCCCAGACCCTGATGTGGGCGCTATGGAAAAAGGGCACCAAGCTCCTGACCCACTCAGACAGGCCCCCTCTGAGTCCCCAGAACCCACCAGGGCGTGGGGAGTGGTCCAGAGGGACCGGCTCAGAATGGAAGACCCCACCAGGGGTCTGGGCAGCGCATGTGCCACCCCTTTTCTGACAGCGCCGGGCACTAAGGAAACAGCTTCTGACTAAGGAATTCTGTCACTTTCGCATGTGGTGCCAGTCAGCACTTATGTGTGTCCTCAACCAAGCTCACGGGAAGCTCCTCGTCCACTCCCTGTGAAGGGTGCTGGCCCAGCCTGACTTCCCCATACTCAGGGCCCAGCCAGGTGCCCAGGTCAGACACTCTAGCCCCTGGCCCCCACAGGCCTGCCCCTGTATGTCAGGCGGAGGGGCGTGGGCCCCCGCCTCCCCCACGCTGCTGGCAGCCTCTCGGGCACACCGGTGAGTAAGCTGCGGGGGGAGAAGGCTGTGTGCCCACAGAGGCAGGAGGACACCAACCAGGAGTCTTTGGAGAAGCAGCTGGGCGAGAAAAGCACTGAGGTTTTCTTTTTCTTTTCCGTTTTTTTCTTTTTTGCCTGAAGGGAGTGCTGCTTCCTGGGCTAGAGACAAGTGCCAGCCTGCAGTGGGAAAGCTCGAGGCCCAGCTGCCCAGAAGAGCAGCCCAGGTAAGGTCCCCGCTGCTGCTGTGGCTTCAGGCTTCCAGGGGAGGGGGAAGGTGTGGGGGTGCCAGTGCCCAGGTGTGGAGGCCGCCTGCCCTCCAGGACAGGAATGGCAGATGTGGATTCCTGGTCTGAGGATCCCCACACCTGCCTGCCCTGCCACTCCCTTTCCGAGCAATTTTGAAACAGCCCAGTCCAAGTTGGTCTCTGACTCGCTAGCCAGAGGGAGCAAAGCTTGTTTGTGCTGTTCCTGCCTTTATCTCCGTCCCCTGCTGGGCCAACCAGTGCCACCAGGTCACCCTTGGAGGAGACCCCTCTCACCCTACCACCTCTGGGACACTCCCTGCAGGTATCTATTCCACAAATATTTATGGGGCGTCACTGAGTCCCAGGCTCCAAGTCATGTCCTTATGCTGAGCCTGACCTGGCAGATTCTGACTCCCAACTCAGTGTCAAGCCAGACGCGGGCGCCCCTGCTCCATTCCCGGGCTCCGCTGCTGCAGGGTTAATGATCTGGTGAGTCCCAGTGAGCTCAGCTTTATAAAGCACTGGGGCCCCACCAAGAAGCAAGGCTGATCCTGCGTCGTTTGTTCTTTCACTGGCATAGCACACCAAGGTCAGAGAGTCCAGCATTCCTGCTCGGGGTTTTTCCCCGAGCTGGTTCTGGTGGGAACCAGATTCCAGATGTAGAGAATGAGCTCTGGGCTACCTGGCTTCCAGCCCTGGTGAACCTGGGACTCGACCCCATGGAAGTTCACCTAGCAGGGAATAAAGCTTTGGGACCAAGCAAGGGTCTCCTCTACTGCTCAGGGAACCTGGGAACTCTGGTGACAAAGGTGCATTGTCAGGGGAGTTGACACCTGGAGCAAGTCTTCCAGAAACACCCGATGTGGATGGAGAGCTCTGCGTGCCTGAGAATGGCTGCAGGTGGGAGTGTGGGGGCAGCACCGACCTTCCAGTTCCCCCAGGACAGATTAGTTGTGAGCTGAGATCTCTGGGACATGCTAGGTGTAGGGAAGGCGCAGGCAGATCTGGGCTCTCTACCTCAGCACAGCACAGCCTGTGCGCTCCCAGGGGTGACCAGTAAGGGGCCTGTCCTGGCGGGGCACATGGGGCCAGAGCCAGGAGCCCAGGGCTTCCCACTCAGTGAATCCACACACCTGGCTCCAGGGCCCAGTGGTTAGGGTGTTTCCTGCCTCCTTGTGAAAGGTGACTGCAAGCCTGGAGGTGCTCCGTGTCTGCAGAGCTGAGCAGGGGCTGGTGCCCACTGGGGGCAGAGTGGCAGAAGTTACGGAGTGCCAGGCAAACAGCAAGCTGGCAGGGTGGCAGCTGCTAGGCCAGAAGGAGCAGAGGGTAGAGACTGGGGCTTAGAGGGCAGGAGAAGGAAAGGCTGCCTGAGGCTTTAAGACACTCCAGGAGGGCTGTGGACTAACTTTCTTATATCTACCCAGGTGCTGTGGGAGGGCAGGCTGGGAGGAGGCGGAGATGCTGACAGACTGCATTCCTTACCCAAAGGGCCCCAGGGACGCCTCTGGTGCTCTGTATCCTGGGTGCACAAAGTAGGAAGGACTCCTAGGAAGATGTCTTGCCCGCCTGAAGCAGAGCCCTCCCCGTGGGATGTCCTCCACGTCATGAGGGGGATGGCCCAGGATTCGGGAGCAGATTTGTACAGTAGGAAGAGTCTAGCAAGCTCATAAACAGAGAGTCTGCAGCCTTCCCTAAAAGAAGCGGAGTAGCCAACAGGATGCAATAGAGCATGGAAGCTCTACTGGAAAATGGAAAATGGAAGCTGCAGAAGGCAAAAAGAGCTCTCAACTTTCTAAAGCCATGCTGACCCTCCAGCCAGTGGAGTAGACTGACTGGTCCTGGGAGACTGCCTCCCTCTAAACTCAGCTGAGGGCAAAGGTGAGAAGTATGAGGTGTGAGCAGAAGGGGATCTTGTCTTTTCTTGGCAAGATTTGGGCTCCAGGCAGCACTTAGACGTGGTAGTTGGTACCTTGTTCTGGCTCGCTCACTGGCAGGCAGCAAACAACAACTGCCTGACTATGAAGGACAAACAGGGTGGCAGGACCAGGGAGGGGGGAAAGTGCTGATAAGTGAGTGGGGCAGAGCCCTTGGCCTGGGGCAGGTACGGCCTCCTTCACAGAGGAGGGACGGCGAGCTGAGTGTTGGGTCAGCCTGCCAGGGCTGAACAGCGCTGCAGAGCCGTGACCAGCAGCAGGGTGGCACCGTCCTTTTGCCGGCCCTGGGCCCTGGGGCTCATCACTGAATTTGTCAGCCATGACCCATCCATCCCAGATCATTTATAAATTAGATCAACATAGGATGGTTCTTAACATAGAACTTTACAGAGATGGACAAAAAGAGTTTAGTCAATAATGCAAACAAAAGAAAAATCAGCTCCAAAGTTTGGGGCAGAAGCCAAGTGCTCAGGGAGATACACAAGTTTAGGAAGAGGCAGAATCAGCCAGGTGAGTGTCAGGCTCAGCGCTGTCTCCTCCTGCCTGCTTAGGTGGCCTTGGAATAGCTGCTTCACCTTCTCAGGTCTCAACTTCCTCTTCTGCACAATAGAGATAATTATAGTATCTAAGAGACAAGATTGTTGAGGGGATTAAAGTAAGACAATATATGAACACTTAGCAGCAGGGCTGGCACATAGGGCTCAGCAAAGGATAGCTGTCATCGCTGTGACAGTGTTTGGTATTAGAGAAACAGTGGAGGAGAATCAGAAAAGGCTTCATGGAGGAGGTTACTTGGAAGAACACTGCCCTGAAGAAAAGTTAAAGTTCTGAGGATGCTGACAGATCCACATCTGTTAATGCTGGAAAAAAAAACAAAACCAGATCCATTTTTTCCCAAATAGCAAAAGAACCACTAAGGTTCTCTGAGGGATGGCTCAAACCTATATTAACTGTATCTTTCTGCTGGGGTCTAGAGTTTGAGGTCTTGAGCCCTTGGCAGGGGTGGTCCACAGTGAAGAATCAAGAGGCTATCTGAGCCCTGACCCACTCCTCTTTGGGGCTGGGATCTTGTCGCACGATGGCCCAGGTTCCTGGAAGAACTCTGTTCCTTAATACCCCCATCTGGAGCTGCTACATGCAGAGGGGCCAGAGTGGAGACCACAGTGGGCTCCTTGATCGCTCTGGCAGGTGACTTAGTAATGCCCAGAAATGCCCATAAAATTCCACCTCAGAGACATTTTGCTTTTCTTATCAAAGGGTTACATCTGTTCTATGAATTTAGAAAACGTTTCCAGGTTCTGTTCACTTAAAAGAACAAGGCAAACCCAGAACACAACACACTTATATTTACATGTGTTAGGGGAATTGGCTTGTGAAAAATAGGTTCCTCCTAACTCCCTAGAGCCACATCAGCCCCTGCAGAGGGTCACCCATGCTGGCCAGCATTTTCTATAACACCTTATGACACATCAGGCAGTGCAGAAACCCAAGTCTCTCTCTACAGAGGGACAATGATGGCCTTTTTTGTATTCTTGTGGGCTCTCTCTAGCAGCCTTTCCCCCTGGAGGTTCTGCCTTGGCCAATAAACGCAGGTATCTTTCTGTGTGCACTCTGACTTGCCCAAGCCTCAGTCCCCTGGCTGCAGGTTAATCGGCGGGGGCAAAGTTGTGTTCTTTTGCACACTCAGGCTGCCCAGGACCTTGAGAGGGGGCCTCTGGTGCTCAGAGAGGCAGGTGCAGAAAGCACAGGTCAGCAGGTGTGTTGTTCTGATCCTGGTGCAGCAAGGACCCAACCTACAAGCCCCAGGGCAAATAGTAACAAACCAGTCACCTTGCTCAAGGCCCCCAGCTGCCAGCCTGCTGGCTTTAGAAGCTTGCAGCAGCGACAGGGTTAAAACTGGAAGGACTGGTTCTTTGGTTCAGACCCTGGAGTCTCCAGCCTAATTCCAGCATTATTTGCAAGAAGGACAGAGGGTGGAGGAGTCAGGGAGAAAGTCACACCACAACCTCCCTGGGTGTCCGGAACAGTCCCTGGTCAGTGGGGACGAGTGCAGGACGGGGCTGCTCCCAGAAAGGAGCTGGCTGCCTTGGATGCAGTAGCTCATTCTTGCTCCTAAGAATGTTTCATTCATCCCCATGTATTTTTATGGCGGGAAACAGAGGCCCAGAGAAAGTGGCCCAGGAAAGTGGGTTCTAAGCTAACACAGGATAACTGGTAGCAGAACCACCAGTTAGGGGTTCCGCTTCCCCCCCCAGTACTCTTGATACCCAGGCTGTCCTTCCATGGGCAGGAGCGGGAAAGGAGCCCCCAAGCAGGGGCAAGTGCCAGCCGCCGGATATCTTGATGCCTTGAGAGAGGAGGCCTGGTGCAAAGAGCTAGTGGGAGGCTGGACAGGTCCTGTGGCTCTCCTGTGCCCTCTGCTCTAACAAGGGCCTGGGCCCTGCGTCCCCCCTGCATCTTGCTCAACACGGAGCCCCAGATCTGCCCAGGCTCACTCACCAGCACCCTCCCAAGGAAGGCTTTGCCCTCTCCACTCAGGCCACTCATGAAATAGATCCAGCCAATTTGTAAATGGATCGACTCAAGTTCTACTGTTTGACCCATAGTGCTGCTAATGTCTTAAATCAAAGAAGGAAGTAATGATGAGAGTATTAAGGAATAAAAGAGCGAAAGGGGAGAGGTCAGGGGACCTACCCAGGAGACCCTTTCCCTCAGTGGTATTTTCAGCGGTGCATATAGGACTCCAGGCAGGAATGTAAATGTGTGACTGTCATCAGAGGTCAGAGTCCAAAGTAAGATGCCTGTTGTGGGTCATCTGTCACCCTGTCACTAGGCCCACGCTGAACAAGAGGGCTTTTGTATTGCACTAGAGTGGGCCTTGCAGGAAGATGGTGTGTCTGGGACCCAGAGAGGCGGCAAAGGGCCCCGAAGAGGGAGAGAGCCAAGAGCGCAAGGCGGGCGAGCAGCAGGCAGCTCCTGTGGAGGGGGCTGTGTGCCCAGGAGGGGCCTTCATCCAGAGGGGCCAGCTCGGCAGCCGCTGGCCAGGATGTGGCCGTGCATACCAGGGCCCTGCTGTCAGCACTTCCCTGAAGCTCCAACAGGCACCGCCCCTGGCGCGTCAGGTGTCGGCCAGAGTAAGGGAAGAAAGACTGTGAGAAGGGCTAAGGGCTGCCTGGGCCCCTCCAGGAGCCTCTAGGCCTCGCCCAGCCCGGCTGACAGGCAGTTAGACAGCTTCTATCTTCTAACGCCCCAGCACAGACGCAGGAGGTGGAGCTCCAAGGCCTGTTGGTCTGTGCTCCCAGGAGGCCACTCACCCCGAGCCAGAGCACTCTGCATTTCGAGTCGAGGTGCTTCCCCAAGAGAGTTGTGCGTGGGTATGTGTGGCCAACACAACGCTTCCTCAGACTCTTTCCTTCTGTGGGCTCTGACCCGAGCCCCTACCCGGTTAGGCACGAACCTTCCACTCCCTGCACTCGCCTGTCCCTGATGACAGCCAGGCCCTGGGCCCCAGGCGTAGGTGCCAGCCATGGCACCGCTGCAGCCCCAGATGGCAGATGGCCGCTGGGGACTCAGAAGAGAGAGGAAAGGACGATAAAGGGTTTCCATTCAAGGAGGCTTCCAGCTGTTAGTTCTGCCAGCAAAACTGCCAGCCAGAGAGCTAAACTGTCAGCAAAAGACATTTGGATGGAACTTTGGAGCCCATTAAGAGCAGGGGCTGCAAAGCAATCATAGTGAAAAGATATTAAATGAATTCATCATGTCTCTAAAATGAGTGTCCTTAGCACAGAGGTGGTGCTTCCTGTTCCCAGCTCTCCCCCATGGCAGCTCAGCACATACCCCCCTTGTATTTGGGAAGGGTGCCACAGCCTGCTCTGTCCCTGCTTCCGCTCCGTCATGGGGGTGGACAGTGGCCCCTGCATCCGAGTCACTTGTCTCACTCACCAGGCTCTTTTGGGACTGTCAGACAACACCCCCCACCCCCCAAAGTCAGTTTGTATTTGGAGAGGACAGTGCTATGTGTTCCTGTTGGTAGGAAGCCAGGTATAGGTGCAAAACTTGGGGAAAAGGCAGACAGAGAGAGGCTGGAGGTTTCTGGGTACAGGAATTTTCCTTTGTTGAGGTTCAGGGTGGCAGAAAAATCTCGACCTTTCCCCAGGACCTAACTCGGCCCAGGAGTACTGCCACCTGGGGCTGGGATTCTCTCTCCAGGATCTGGAGGGTATAACCCTATAGACAAATTCTCCTGGAAGAATCCTGAGATCCTGCCCCCACCTCCCCATCCCCACCCCCGCCCCCAAACCCCCTGTGGCAGCTCTGTGCATGCCTGGTGTGGGGGAGGGGAGTTTGATCTCTGCCCCTTCAGTAACTGAGAGGGCTGAGGATGATAAACATCTCACCCTGTTTGGGGGTGCTGGTTCTGGTGGTCCCTGTGCCCCAGTCCTCTAGACCTCATCATTCCACCACCTTCCTATGGGAGAAGGGCACTGTCTCCCGCATCATACACATCAAGAAACTGAGGCTGAGACAGTCTGGGCATCTACAGAGGCAGAAGGGCACCAATCTTCAAGAGCCCTTGGTCTCTGTGGCTCCTGTGTAGCTCCTTCCTGCCTCAGGACCCCGAGATTTGGCCATGTCAGCTCCCGCAACTCATACTCCCATACTCTCAGGTTTGCAGCTGCCTCTCAGACCCGTCAGCAGAGAGACAGATGGGCCATCAGGCCTATGGGCACTGGCTCTTCTACCCCTGGAGCAGGAAGAGACAAACATTGAACAGCCTGGGAGAGAAGAGGAAGAAAGGATCTTCCTCTTTTTTTTTTTTTTTTAGGGCTGCAACTATGTGATGAGTGGGCAGCTACCCCTGCTAGGCCCAAAGCTCCAGTGTGTTCCTCCAGTCCAGTAGCAAGCATCCATGCCAGCCCCCACCTCTCCAGCAGCCCCTGCCTGGGTGTGATGGTGCCAGGCCCATTCTGGGTCTGCGGAGGAGAGAGGCTTGCTGCAGGGGCTTCGGGCAGGGCGCTGGCTCTCGACTGGGATGCTCCAGCCCCTGGTTCCCAGCAGGGGACTAAGTGACCCTCAGTGACTCACAGCTGGATACCGAGGCCCCCCGGGGCCCCCACACCCAGGGCCAAGTGGTAGCTGTCATATTCCTGTCAGATATGGGGGAGGGACACTTCTGTTTGTCATATGACCAGAGGGACACTTCCATTTGTCATATGACCAGCACCTAACCCACCAAATGTTCCCAGGGACTATACCCCACAGTTCAAGTTGTATCAGACAGTTCTGGAACCAGGGTCCTCTGAGCAGGAGAAAGCTAAGACAACAGGCTGGCAACTGATAGACTGGGGCTGAAATTCTGGCCCCAGCACACAGTAACCCATAACTACAAGACCTTGAACTAGTTCCTTAGCCACCCTGAGCCTCAGCTTCCTTACCTTCCTTCCTTCCTTTATAAAGTGAGAATAGAAAGAGTGTAGTTCCTCTGTGCCAGGGCTGCTGTGAACGCTTGAGTGAGATAATGTGTGCAAAGAGCTGAGCGTGGGGCCTGGCCCATCGGAAGCACTCAATAATTGGCGGGCGTTATTATCACGATTAAGGAGGGCAGAGTCATCCACAGAAAGAAGCCCTGGAAGGAGCCCCGTCAGCAGTCTTCCTGATCCCCAGGGAGCTTTTCAAGTCAGGAGCAGAAAGGTGCAGGGAACGATAATGTGTTTGTGTTTCTAAACCACAAGTCGATCCCTATCTCTCCTCTTTGGCCCTAACCGGGGCTCTCAGCCCTGGCTGTAGATGCGCAGATGTTACAACAGGTCCCGACAGCCACAGGCTGAGAGATAGCCGGGAAGTGCCCGCCGCACCCAGTGTGCCCGCCCTGACTCCTACCCAGACAGTCCTGCTGGAACAATGCCCCAGAGCGGGCAGGACGCCAGGAGTCACTGCCCATGGTGAAATGTCTTCTCGGCGTTCTTGTCCAGACGTTCTGCCCAGTTTGTAGACTAGCAGGCATGGACAATTTCCTCAAACAGAAGGCCTATGCCGCCGCCACAGTCCTTCAAAAGAGGGTGTGCCTGGTCCCTCTCTGTGCTTGGCACGACAACCTGGGAATGGGGCCAGAGAGAGGCTGTGGATGCTGGAGGAGGCGCTGGCCCCCAGACTGTTGCTGCGACTTCCTGCACTACTGTCTGCTCTCTCCTCCCAGGCAAGGCTGAATTGGGCACGATCAGCACAAACTAGAAAAGGGGGAGAGTCACACACAGGAATTTATCACTCAGGACTCATTCTACATGTCCCAGCCATCCCAGCATGCAGAGGGTATCCAACTTGATGCAGCTGGTCCGCACACAGACACAACTGGAAATTAAGAAACAAAGGTGGGGATAAGCAGAGGGGTCCCCAGGTCTAGTCTAGTATTCCTTACGGCAAATTTTTCTCTAGCGTATCTAACTGATTTCTGGTTTCTTGGGCACTCCAGTGGTCCACGATGCCAGTAGGATTCATTATCACCTTCATCAGCCGTATTTGGGAGTCTCTGACTCTCTTGAGGTCCCAAACTCCATTACAGTTCCTAAAGGTGGGAGGACCCCGGGATTTCCTACCCTGGTTCCCTACAGGGTGAGAATGTGACTTGGCTTGTAGTCTTCCTAGGATATCCAAGCCTGGATTCAAACCAAACTAAATATCAATTCATTCCTACAAAGATTCTAATGTTCACACTTTATTGTATTTTTTTTAAAGATTTATTTATTTATGCATACACGCTGGGGTACAGGCCATAGGCGTGGGGCGGCGAGAAGGATCACCAGAGACAGTGGGGAATAGAACAGGCGGATTGTCGGAAATATAGAGGGCGAGGCAGGAGAAGTCCGCCTCGCCATGTGGGAATCTCCCAGGCCAGGCGTCGAACTCGTGCCACCACCGACAGCTCCACAGCGCAGAGCTTAACTGCTGCGCCACCTGGGAGGCCCCACACTTTATTGTATTTGAACAGTTCGAAAGTACTGCTTGGAGCTATGGTTTCGGTATACAGCAGTTCCTTGAATAACATAATTTTGTTCAATATCCTTTCATTACAAAGGTGAAGAGAAAAACATGATCCCAGTCAAAAATGAATAAAATGATGTTAGAGGAGGACCTACTTTCATTCTACATCATTTTACTTAAAGTTGCAGTTTCTAATAAGCTGTCAAGGGCATTAAGTGAGGACTTACTACATAAGATTATTTATAGCAAAAGAAAACAGTTCACATGTGTATTTGTGAGTCAGTAAAAAGTAATTTAGGATATTGATTCCAGATTCAGCAATACAATGTATTCTGTTCTAGTTTTGGTTCATGGTTCATGTCAAGTCCCTTCCATTTCCCCTCCCTGCCCCCAGCACAACCTGCCTCCCATAGCCAGCATTTGCTCAGTGCGCCTATGTTCCCAGGTAACTAATCTATTGGGACAACATACTTGTATCATCTGCCCCTCCCTACCACCTGGTCTCCTGGCCCTAGATTCAGCAGGCGGCTTCCTGGAGGGTGGCGGGGGGAGGACGATGGGGGACACAGGAAGCCAGGAACTGGCTAACAGAGTCAGGTCTGCAGTGTTGCCCAGTCAGAAGGAAGAGAAAGGCTCCAAGTGAGTAAGACACAAAGAGTAGGATGGGGGACTGAGGTATGCAGAGGAATAGGGACTAAAGGTGTGTATGAGTGGAGTGGGGCTGCAGGGACGCCACACCCCACTCTCCAAGGGCACACAGGGACTTCCTCCTGGCACCACCACACCTTCCCCAGGAGGCTGAGGGTATGGGGGCTAGTGGTGTGGCAAGGTACAGACCTGTTTGGGGCTGGCAAATTCTCATTGGCCACCTTAGTTCTATTCAGTGGGAACTTAGAATAAAATGTGCACAAGCAATAGAGCCCATATGTGCATGTTTTTATCCATAAACGCATTGCTATGTCTGAAGAATTTTGGGGTGCAATCAAGGACAGCAAGTGTCTTCTCACTTCCTTGTATGGGGAAGAGCCAAGCAGGTGGCCCCTGCCCTTTCCTCATAACACACATGACCAGGACAAACACCCTGTCATCCAGAAGAAGCAGGGCAAATGGCAACCAAAGTGAGTCACTTAGAATGGCCATCCTGGCCCTAAGCCAGGGACCTGATGACAACTGGCAGATGTCAGCTCTAGAAGCAGGTTCCATTCTCTGGGAGTGTAGGGCTCCTGAAAGCCTTACAGCCAGAGATGTGCCCTATACCCATCAGGTCCCTTACCCTAGAATCCTGAGGTCAAAGCTTCTCGGAACTGAGCATGTTTTGACAAAGGTATTGACAAGGAAAGGTATTTGACAAAGGTATTTGACAAAGGTATTTGACAAAGGAATCTCTTTCAGTCTCTTTTCTACCTGCACAAGGGGCCCACCCCAAGACAATATTAGGGCCTTGGCCAGATGGCATGAACAGGACAAGGTGGCAGATTCCAGAAGTGCAGCTAGGGCTCTTGGGGTGTGTGGGTGGGCACAGGCAGCCTCTTTGGGATCCAGCAATGGATCCTAAAGACTGTGCATTTGCTTAGCAAATTAACGACTTAATTACATAGAAGGCCGCTGAGTGGATAACCCAGTCACGCTGTCCAGGGGCCTCAGGCCATAGACCGCAGCTGGGCTGCATCAGGGTCTGAAGGTGAAGGACTGGTCGAAGCTGGAGCCAAGAGCGACAGGGTTGAGCAGAGGAGAGCCCCTTGGACAGAGAAGCTCCCAGCAACGGTCCCTGGGCTGCTCGGTGACTTTGACTTTTTCCGGGCTCTGTGCTCTCCGGCTCCTACCTGAGGCCACACCCTAAAATCCAACTCGCGGCCAGGTGAAGCTGGAGCTGCACTAACTTGTAAGCGCTGCCTCTCCTAGTCCCTCCCGCGGAGGGCGGGCCCGGCTCCCTTGGCCTCTCCGAGAGTTCCGGGGGCTTCCCGCTGCGCAGGTGGGTGCCCGGGGTCACCAACTCTCCTGGCACGGGGCCAGGGCGAGGGGACAGGCCCCCAGCGCGCGCGGCCCCCTTTCCCTGGGGTTTTCATTCGCCCAGGTTGGGGGCTGGCCGGCGCCCTGTGCACCCGAGGGCGCTTCCGGCGCGGGCAGAGGGATCTGAGCTCAGGGATGGCGAGCCGAAGTCCCAATCCCCGCTCTCTAGGAAACGTGCCCCTTGCGACCAGGGTAGGGCGCGGCGCGGGGGGCTTTGGGGGTGGGGCAGTGGGGGGGCTGGTATCGCCTTCAGGGGAGAGGGGCTGAAGCAGCGCTGCACCCACTGCATTCACTGATCTGGAATTAAGCGACATCTGTTCTTCCATTACCATCATCTGAAAGAGCCTGTTGGACCTGACCCATTACCACTGCCCCGTGCGCCCAGCGGGGAGCCCACCGCATTCCCTTGAACCAGAGAAGGCGACTTGAGCCTTGAGCAGGAAGAGGCACCGGGCGGTTCAGAATGCACTGGACTCAGGCCAATCGCAAAAGCCGCGGGGACACTTACTACATCTGTCACAATGAATTTCTGATGTTTCCACACAGGCCTCGGAGCACTGGCCAGGGGACGTCCTCAGTCTTCCCTCTCCTCGGTACCTGAGAGCTCTGCCCACTGAAAAGTGAGGAGTCTAGGAGGAAGAGGAGGCAAGGAAGGCAGCCCAGAGGTGAGTGAGGGACCTCCAGCCCTAAAAGGATGTCCAGGAGCCTTCCTGAGTCTTGCCAAACCCTCCAGTGGGCAAGCAGGTGGCCTCCTATGCCACTGAATTCTTGGTACTGTTAGGCAGCTGCAGTGGTCTCTTGTAGGTGCCCTTCCTCAACCCAGAGTGGATTGTTACTTCCACCCAGGAGCCCACAGCAGGCCACAGCACTTCAAATACCCCGCCCCGCTTCCTGGCCCAGCCTCTGCTTGTCATCAGGTCTGGTGCCTGTCTGGGGCGGGGTGGTGTCACCAAGGCCAGCATTCTTGCTTGACAAAGAGGCTCCCCAACAGCAAGGACAATAGCTGGTCCAGGGAATGTGCTGAGCAGCCACAGGCAGAGGTGCTGTGGGCACATGCCAGTCTGCCAGCTCATTCCCAGATCCCAACCTGCTAAAAACACTCCAGCTTTTCCCACACCCAATGAATGGCCTCTGATCTGGGATATAGGTGCTGCTTGGAATACCCTGGGTAAAGCATGAAGAGTCCCAAACTGTAGGCCACATTTTCTGTCTCCTACCCCATTCTTTTCCTTTGGGGTACTTCTGAGTTGTTTTTCAGGTGAGGGGAGGAGAGGAGCGTGAGGTCTATGTTGTACTCGGGTCTCTGGTGGCTGGGCAGCTTATATGGCAATGCTGTAAGTTCCCCTCAGACCATTCATAGGATAATGACTGAGGACACAGCATTTGGAACCAGAAGGAGCTGGGTTAGGATCCTGACTTTACCTTGGGGTCTTTAGACAAGCTGTTTCACTCCTCTCCAAACCAGTGTCCTCAACTATAAGATGGGGATGATCACTCCTTCCACCTTGACAGTTGTGAGGAGTCACTTTGAGGACAAATGAGGCCAGCCTTAGCAGGGGCCACTTCCTCTGCTCCCAGTTACTAGTAGTGGAAAAGGTTAAGCTTCCTGACCATCCTCTCCAGAGAGCTTTGAAAATGGTCTGGCCATGTGGCAGGAGATTGTGGAGGACATGACAGCAAAGCAACGGGAATAAAGTAATAAAGGCAGAGGGCCCTGGGAGGGTGGGTAGCGGAATAGCTTGGGGGAGGGGCTGGGACTGGGAGGGGATTAGGCTTTGGAGATGCCCACAGGTAGCAGCATGCTCTGCACATGTCACATGCGCTCACATGTTCATTCATGGCTGGATGCGCACACCATTAGCACACACACTCTGGGGCAGAAGGAGCCCCTAGCTCGAGGTTTTCAGTCCTATCTCAAGAGCGCATCACTGGTCTTCTCTGGACCCCAGAAAGAATAGAAAAACTTGGAGCGTGAAGTCAGAGATGTTTGGGCTTGAATCCCAGCTCCACACTTACCTTCTTGGTCAATTACTTCTCTTCATGCCATGGTTTCTTCATCAGTAAACAGACCTCATAAGATCTGCCTCGTAGAATTGTGGCCATTAAATGCACTAATAAAAGCATCTAGCCCGGTGGCTGACATGTGCGAGGCACTTTGTACTCCTCGGCTCCCTTTCTCCTTCTTCACACCAGTCACCTGCCTTCTTTAAAACATAGCCAGTAAAGCAGGTTTGGCCCATCCCACAGTGAGAGAGAGCAAGGAGGGGAACAAAATAAAGATAGAGAAAATTAAGGGCTGTGAGAATATTATCTTTTCTTTTGTGATGAGGAGAACTAACCTGTGAGTGGGGGACTCCAGAGGGCTTTCTGGTGAGGCAGTGAGACTCTGGGATGCGGACTCCAGACTCTGTGTGCTGAAAATCTGAGATAGTGAACAACTGCTTGGCCTGCTGCCATTCTTTACTCTCCTTAGGAGATAACCCCCTGCCCAGCACAGCCCAGGCTGTGGACCCTACGGGGGTAGGGATCTAAGCACAGAGGTCAGAGGGCTGGTCCGGCGGAGCGCTGCTGCACGTGCAGGCTGGAGCCGGGCCGGAGACGCAGGCCTGAGTCAATATTGACCTTCCCTGGCTGGCCAGGCTGGCTCTTTGGCCTCTCGTTCAACTGGAGTGTTGACACAAGTGATTGAATGAGCTTTATTATCATATTCTTTTCAACAACAGCCCCATTATCTCTTCTCTGGGGATTCTCTGGGACCTGCAGTGTGGGAATGGTGACAAGTGCGGAGAGCCCAGATGTTTTGGCTTGTTATGTGTGCAGTGTCGTCTGTCCTGCCCACTCAGCTTTCTTCTGGGCCACTCAGCAGAACCTCACGGGACTGGGGACGCCCTGTGCTTCACCACTGTAGCCCTGGGCACATCTTACAGACCCCTGGGGTGGTGGCAGCGCAGACCATCGCCTGCGTCTGGGGTCCATGCACTTTGGAGGTGACAGTTGGGTAGAAAAGCAAATGAAATTGTCCTCAGGTCCCTCTTCCTGGTGTATTCTGGGGGGCTGGGAGAGAGTGCTAGGATACGCCCTTTCCTGACTGTCATGTTTTGTGAAGAAGGGAAGACACAGGCCCAGACCCCTGGTGGACGCTGAGGGAGGACAGAAGTCAGCTCCATATAAAGGAGGAGCAGCAGGAGGACAGAGGGCAGAGCCTCAGGAAGGGGGAAGCACTCCCCATTACTGGATGCATGTGAGGGTCACAGACAAGCTCATACTGGGAATGCCACATAGGACTGAAATCTGGACAGAGTGGAAGGAGGCCAGCCCCGCTCAGTGAGGGCCACAACGCATGCGTCAGCAGATGGTGGAAGGTGCAGTTCAGGACGGTGTCTCACAACATCTATTTAGAAAAATAGACCTCACTGCTCGAGAGCAAAGCTTTTGCTTTGTTCGCCATGGCTCCCAGAGTCCGAGCAGAATAGATGTGCAGCAAATACTTTCTGCTTAAATGAATGAATAATATTATCTGACATTTAAATAAACTCCAGAATGCAAAGTTTGAGAAAAGTCTTCCTGGCCAATGAGAATGTTCCAAGGAAACATTGTAGTTCACCATAGTTCACAGCAGGGTCGGAGAAACGGGCTTGGGTCTGCCCCTTCTTTGCTGTCTCCTTGGACAGATCACTTAAAATCTTAGAACATGCATTTCCTCCTCTGCATAACAGATACAATAACAGTCCCCACTCACAGGCTGGTGGAAGGAGATTCTGTATGTGAAGTGCTCAATCCAGTGCCAATACTTGCTGAGTGATTACTGAAAACACCCCGAAATGCCTACCCGACCCCAGATGCTATTTCTCTCCTCACTGTACCCAGAGAGGCTGGTAGAGGTGAATGAACCCATTCCCTTGTCACACTGGAAACGCTGAGGCCCAGAAAGGAGGAGAGTAGGTCAAGGTCATGAGGCAGGACTTAGGAGCCCGAGTCCCGCACTGAGCCAGCTCATAGCTCTGTCTGGGGCTCCCTCAGAGGAAGCCTGCTTGTGCTCTCCCCAGCTCTCATTATTGGCGCTTGGAGCCGGGTCCAGGGTGCAGCTACCCCATCTCTTCCCAGATGCCTGGAAACAGGGGAATCCCACCAGCCTTGTTCCTAACTGATGATGAGTTAACCCATATTCCAGAACATCACAACCAACCAAATTCTGCCACCTTCAGAGTAGCTGCAAACTCCTTTAGACTCACTTTCTGGAAGTCGCCTTCCAGCACACTCTTGTAATGCCCTCAGGAAGCCAAGACTCCTTCCTTCAAAGTAAGATCTAAAGGGCTTCCCTGGTGGTGCAAGGAGTTAAGTCTCAGCCTATGAAACTATCAGCCGCCACGAAAGCACAAGTTCTAGCCCCAGCCAGGGAGCTTCCCACATGGCGCAGCAGACCTCTCCTGCCTCGCCCGCTGCTCCCCTCAGCAGTGTACTTCAGTGGATCTGCCTGTTCTGCTCCCCACTCTGTCTCTGGTGAGCCCTTTCACCACCACCCCCACACCTCTGGCCTACACCCCAGCTCTTGTATGCATAAATAAATAAATCTTTAAAGGGGACGGGGAAAATAAATAAATAAATAAATAAATCTTTAAAAAATAATAAAATAAAATAAAAGTAAGATCTGAAGATTTCAGTGGACGTCACCGCTTCTGGTGAAAAGCAGAGGCAACAGGTTAGAAGAATGGTTGATGTTGGTTCATGAAGGGCCCCAAAGATGATTCCCAGTGAGTACCTCTGGAAATCCTAGAGCATGCTTGGAATGGGCAAATTCTCCCCCAAAGTCTGCCTTAAATGGCAGCTTTCATTTGAATGTCTAATCTCTGGTTTGAGATTTAAATACAGGTTTGTTTCTCTCTAGCTCTACCTTGGGTTTGTGGAGTTCCAACAGCTTGGTGGTCCTGGGTATCCCAGGCCTGGGCAGATGGAAGTCTCTGCCCCCAGAGGAGATGAATTTCAGAAGGTGCCCCTCACCCGCTGTGGCTGCTTTACTTATCCCCATAGTGGATTCTAGATGGGTCAAGTCACAGTGCCCTGCTCTGGGCACCACCCAAACCCCAATTGCTGTGAAACGTTAACATCAGCCACCAAGTTCTGCCCAGCACCCCTGAGCCAAGCCTTCGGGGTGCCTGGTTTCAGGCTGAGACCCTATGGAGGGGACCAGGACCTGTGCTGGAGAGAATATATCACCTGCTGTTTCTGCTTTTTTGTCATATATATTGGATCCTGACATCACAGTCGCTGACACAAGCCCTTTAAAACATTTTATCCACACCTTGCAGGCCAAACAAAAACCAAACAAACAAAAAAAATGGCTTAAACAGAGTAAGGGTCAGCTTGCAAGTCAGGACAGCCCCAATCTCCCCTGACTCTGACTCACAGATCAGCCCCAGAAAGAATTTAGCAACCTGAGCCGAGGGAGCTGGCCCTGCCCATCGCCTTCCACACGTAGCCGCGGTTTTATTCATGTGGCTCAGAGACCCCAGGGAGAGGGATGCACAATAGCCCAATTCCCTCAGAGCTGGCGTCTTGGATCCAGAAGGGGCTTTTGAACCAGATCTGGGTTCAAATCCCAACTCAGTCATTTCCTGATTGTGTGACCTTGAGCAAGTTATTTAAGCTCTCTGAGCCGCATCTGGATTTGTGAGTAATAAGAATTTCTACCTTCCAAGGTTGAGGTTTAAATGAGTTGATCCTGGGCCTCTCTGATGATGCAGGGGTTAAAGTCTCAGCACTATCAAGCTGTCTCCAGCCACTGCAGTGCGAGTCCAATCCCCGGCCAGGGAGCTTCCCACATGGCGCAGCAGACCTCTCCTGCCTCGCCCGCTGCTCCCCTCAGCAGTGTATTTCAGTAGATTTGCCTGTTCTGCTCCCCACTTTGTCTCTGGTGAATCCTCCACTGCCTCGCCTCCCCCGAACCTCTGACCTGCACCCCAATTCTTGTACACATAAATAAATAAATGAATTGATCCTAAGAAAGGACCTGGCACATAGTAGGTACTCAAGAAAACTTATTTCCCTGGGCCTTGACCCCTCAGTGACTCCAGGCCTGTGGCTCCCTGAACTCTCCTAGCTCCACCCTAAGGTTTACTGGGTATGGCAGCATTTCCTCTAGAAACCTCTGTCAGGAACTGACCGGCTCCCATCTGCCATGCTGACTGGAGCAAGCAGCCTTAGCAGGAGCTGTGCCCAGGGAACTTCCTTCTCAAACTGGTTTGGGCCGGGCACCACCCTCTGATCCAGCTGTGGGCCAGCCAGGCAGAAGGTGATATATTCTGCAGATATTCAGAAAAGTAATGTTCAAAGCGTTCCTCAATCATAGAGATGCACCCCAGAAGGCACCTCAGCACTTCTCCCCTGGGTTGGGGCAAGTTGTCAGATGTAGGAGGTGGGCAGTAGAGGTTGGGGGGTAGGCAGTAGAGGTTGCCCTGAGCCTGCCTCTGCCTATTTCTACTTCAGAATCTCAGGCCCATATCACTGCTGTCAGGTTAGGCTGAAGGGATGAGTGTGAGGGAAAATCTTCCTCCTTCCTCCTTTCTTCTTCCTTCTATTTCTTTCCTCCTTCCTCCTCAGGGATATCTTCTTTGAGAAAAGGTCCCTCACTTGATGGATTAAATGTGCGTGCAAAGAAGTGCAGATACTAAGAATGGCACCTTTAATCAGGCCTGGCTTTAATTTGGTTTGATTTTTTTATTTTGTATTTCTCTAAGGTTAATGATGTTGACTAATTTTTTTAAAGATTTATTTATTTATGCATACCAGAGCTGGGGTGTAGGCCAGAGGTGTGGGATGGTGAGAGGATTCACCAGAGGCAGAGTGGGGAGCAGAACAGGCAGATCAACTGATACACACTGCTGAGGGGAGCAGTGAGACAGGAGAGGTCTGCTGAGCCATGTAGGTCAGCTGGCTGGGGATAGAACTAGTGCTGCAGTGGCTGCAGATAGCTTCATAGTGCTGAGGCTTAACCCCTTCTGCCACCAGGGAGGCCCATGATTTGATTTCACACCACAGTCTCATGGCTGATGCAGCAACTACCCTCCCTCAGCCCTGGGCCCTTGAGCTTAGGTCAGAAGATAGGAAAAGGGGGTGGGAAAAAGAGACCTAGAAATGACAGACTGAGGACCCCTGTGTGGATGGGCAGTTGTGCTCCAAGAACACAGGTGCATTGCCAGAGAGATGAAGGAGATAACTCGAGGCTCAGGGGTCTTGCAGCCAATAACTGGGCAACATAGGATACTTGAGTGGGTCTCTTAGGAACTCAGACTTCACAGATCGCTCTTTACTTTATTGAAAAAATATTTTGTTTTGTGGGCCTCCATAGTGGTGCAGGAGGTTAAATTTCAGCACTATGAAGCTATCAGCAGCCACTGCAGCATGAGTTCAATCCCCAGCCAGAGAGCTAACCCACGTGGCACGGCAGACCTCTCCTGCCTCGCCCACTGCTCCCCTCAGCAGTGTATTTCAGTAGATCTGCCTGTTCTGCTCCCCACTCTGTCTCCGGTGAATCCTCTCCCCCTCCCCAAAACCCATACCTCTGGCCTGCACCCCAGCTCTTGTATGCATAAATAAATAAAATAAATCTTTTTTTTTAAAAAAGGACTTGTTTAAAAATATATTTTGTAGTCCATCAGCTTTCAGTCAAATTCGGAAGTGTAGAGAGATGGGGTAGGTGGAAATTTCCTGTAGCCCCACCATTAGAACACCACAAAGACTATTTTGCTGTATTTTCTTCAAACATTGGTTGCAGTCATACTGCATCCACAAATTAAACTAGGAGAAATAATCCCCTACTCCTAACTTGTGTCTTTGAGAGTTCTGCTTTGGACAAAGAAAACTTTGACAGTTTAATTTGTTTCTGGGGATTCTGGATATGGACAGGTTTGGGCCCCAGTAGGTGGGGAGCTCCAGAAGAACCCACCAAACTTGGGACCCAGGTAGCCACTCACACGGGACTTGGGCAGGAGATGATTAACCTGTGGGTTTCCACTTCCCTGCCCTCCTCCTCCATCACTCCCACCAGCTTAATTATTTGACCTTTCACATTTAGATCCAGTTAATTTGGGAATGTGATATGAATTCATTTTTCAGTCTTCTTTTTTTCCATATGAACATCTAATTATTGCTTCCGCTACATTTATGGAAAAGATCATCTGTTCCCCACCATGTTGCAGTGTCAGCTTTGTCATAGATTAAGTGACCTTGTATGAATAGCTCTATTTCTGGACTCTTCTGTTCCCTTGGTCTATTTGTCGATCCTTGTGCCAATTTCACACTATATTAATCACTGTCAGTTTATCATCTGTCTGATAGTGTCATCTTGATACCTAAAAATTTTGATGTCTAGTAATGTAATCCTCCAAATTTGTTCTTCAAGATTGTCTTGGCTCTTCCTGGCTCTATACATTTTCTGTGCATTTTAGAATCAGTCTGTTGATTCCAACCAAACGAAATATGTTAGAGCTTTGACTGAAATGGAAATAACTCTGTAGGTTAATTTGGAAATAATTGATATCTTTATAATACTGAGTCTTCTAATCTATGAACAATATCTTTAATAAATGGTTTATGCTTTTCAATGTAGAAAACATCTTTAATTAGACTTATTCCTAGGTATTTGATATATTTTTTAAAAAATTTATTTTTATTTATGCATACAAGAACTGGGGTGTAGGCCAGAGGTGCAGGGGGTGAGAGGATTCACCAGAGACAGAGTGGGGAGCAGAGCAGGCAGATCGACTGAAGTACACTGCTGAGGGGAGCAGCAGGCGAGCCAAGAGAGGTCTGCTGGCCATGTGGGAAGCTCCCTGGCCAGGGATCGAACTCATGCTGCAGTGGCTGCTGATAGCTTCATAGTGCTGAGACAACCCCTTGCAACCTGATGAGGGAGGCCCCACCCCACCTTGATATTTTTAATGTAAAATAGTAATGATATCTGAGGGTGTTCTCCCTGATAACACTTCAGACATCAGATGAGAGGGTTATTTTTTTTTTCCTCCTGAGACCATTTCTCCAACTCTCTTATACCAAATGGGTGTTCAGTTCAATTCAGTTCAGCTTCTACCTGCTGGAGTTAGCACTGACCCCACAGGCTCAGTCCCACAAGCCACCTCCTGGATCACTTGTTCTTCTGACGGGTTGGAGGTTCCCCACAAGTTACATTCTTTGGTTGAATAATTTGTTAGAATGGCTCATGCAACACAGAAAGGCACTTGACTTACCATTACCACCATTACCTGTTTATGGTAAAAGATGCAACTGAGGAACAGCAGAATGTGTAGGGCAAGGTGTGTGGGGAAGGGCGCCCTGACGTGTTCACCAACTTGGAAGTTTCCTGAATCTTGTCCTTTAGAAGTTAGAGCTGCAGGATTGATTAAATCACTAACAATCACTGATGGTTAGCTCAATCATCAGCCCTCTCTGCACCCCAGTAGTAGGGGCAGGGGAGACTTGCAAGTTCAGTCTTGTCACTCTAAGGACCCTGAGCATTTTAGCATCTGTGTGCCAGGAACAGGGGACAAAAACCAAATGTCTCTTTCCCACTGTACCACGGAACTTTTTAAAAAATTTCATTTTCTGTTTGTTGCTGGCATGTAGAACAACAAACTACCTTTCAGAGAGGGCACCAGCTGCCTTCCAGGTCTGTGACTTGTTCCAGGACCAGAAAAATGCTGTTTCCAAAGCAGGAACCAAAAGATATTGTCACGGCCCTGAACTCAAAATCTTTGGGTAGATGGATGACTCAAGCATTCAATTCAAGAAATAAACATGTTTCTTGAAACCTAGAAAATAGCCTTTCCAGGTGACATGAGAACCCACTGAGTATATTTCACCACAATAAAGAACAATTTTAAGAAACAAACTAAAGAGCTGTTTGAGTCACTTCAGATACCAAAGCATTCAAGTGGGCACTCCTGACCCTGTCTTCTGTCAGAGGTGGTACCAGGGTGGGCTCCTGAAGGGGAGCTAGAGGACCACTTTGAAGAGTCACTTTTCCTCCTGAGTTTCTGGTTTTCCTGTTCTCAGTCTCTGCCCTGTCACTCCTAGTTATTGATGGAGCTCAGCAGAGCTTAGGCAATCCCAGATCAGGAGGGTGAAGGCTGGAGGTTTGGCTGCAAGTCAAGCTTGTACCTTCAGAGTTCCGAGAACTGAAAAAATGGGACTCACAGAAAGGGGAGCTCTCTCTTCCCTGGAGAGCTTTGCCCCTCAGATAACTGCCCCTCGCTACCCCAAGTGTGCCCTTCCCTCAGGGACTTTATGGAACTGGGCAGAGCACCTGGTGACTATGAGGGACATTTCAGGGTTTCTTATCGTGGGATAAATAGTCCCAGACTGGGTAACATGCTTATGAATGAGCGGGCAGGCTTTTTACGAAAGTGGCATATCACATCAACAGGGTTTCTGTAGTTTTACTATCCCAGGATAAATCCAAGTTGAATGTGATGAAAAGCAAAAAAAGAAACAAACAAATATTAGCATACTGTTGCATTCAATTAGCTAGTTTTGTTTAGGATGTTCACAAGTGAGAGTGGTTCTATTTTTCTTTCTTATACTATGCTATCTGCTTTAAAAATCAAGGCCATGCTCCATAAAATCAGTTTGCCTGCTTTCCTCCCTCTTTCCCCCTTTTTAAAATTCTTTGACAGTGGAATGATATTTGTAATGGGCTTTGGATCTGATAAAAACAGCCCCAGAGTCTGACTGCTCAGCAGGGGACCTGGCGCAGACAAGAAGACAGACACCTCTTTTTCTTGTTTATAGTCTGTGTTGGCTTTTTTTTTTTTAAGATTTATTTATTTATACATACAAGCTGGGGTACAGGCCAGAGGCGAGGGGTGGTGAGAGGGTTCACCAGAGACAGAGTGGGGAGCAGAACAGGCAGATCAGAAACACACTGCTGAGGGGAGCAGCGGGCGAGGCAGGAGAGGTCTGCCGCACCATGTGGGATTCTCCCCGGCTGGGCATCGAACTCGCGTTGTGCGCTGCCGACAGCTCCACAGGGAGGCCCTGTGTTGGCTTATTTATGGCGCTTTTGTTTCTGGGACCGCTCTGCTGGGAGCTAACAGTCTCCCTGAGGAAGTATGAATGAGAGGTGAGGGAAGCCCTGGGCCCCGGACAGCGTACTGGGGGACGGTCCGGGGCCCAGGACCCTAGCACCTGCTGCAGCCGGGCCGGGGCCTGGCTCCAGAGAAGGCCAGCTGGGGGTCAGCATGCCCCCTCCCCATTCAGGCACCATGTTCCGAAAGAAAAAGAAGAAACGTCCTGAGATCTCGGCTCCACAGAACTTTCAGCATCGAGTCCACACCTCCTTCGACCCCAAAGAAGGCAAGTTTGTGGGCCTTCCCCCACAATGGCAGAACATCCTGGACACGCTGAGGCGACCCAAGCCCGTGGTGGACCCCTCGCGCATCACTCGGGTGCAGCTCCAGCCCATGAAGGTAAGGAGGGCCGCTGAGGAGGGGCCCAAGTTCAGCCTCTCCCACTGCACAGAAAACGGAGCCTGGCCAAACCGCAAAGGCACCTGGAGGAACCACCTAATTACCAGCTATCAATTAGCCCACTGTTTTCATTCCTAGCTAATCAGCCTCCGTTCTCTCCTGGGTGACCCAGGGAGGAGCCCCAGGGAGGAGGACCTGGGGGAGTTCCTCTCTGCGGGGTGGTAGGATTGCCAGATTTAGCAAATAAAAATAGAGCACACCCAATGAAATCTGAATTCTCCAGAATAATAAATCATTTTTTAGTTTACGTGTGTCCCATGCAATGTTTAGACCTATAGCCCTGTGGGGCTGGGGTTCTCACAGACCAGGGTATTCAGTTGTGCAGACCAAGAATGAAGGATCAAAGAGCGGGGGCGGGGGAGGGGGGGCCAGGGCCACCAAAGTGTGGAGGAGAGTCCTGGACTGGTCCCCGCCTCCTCAGAGGGCTTGGGGGTCTCTCAGAGGCCACAGAGATCCCAGGTTAGATCTGGAGCCCCCTCCCCTGAATTCCCACAGCTTCCAAAGCTCAGCTGCCCACACCATTTGATGTGCTGGATTGTGACCCCATGGTTACATTTGTCTGTCTTGCTGGACTTCGGCACCATGCAAATGGGCTGCTCCCTGAGGCCCTGTAAGGCACTGGGCTGACCAGCTGTGGGCCCTGGTCAATGATTGAAAACTTAAGGGCTGGATGGAAGTGAGGGCCTTAGGTGTGCCCTACTAGGTTCCCCCCAGGAGGTTCTATGACCTGGTCCAAGACAGCCTCTCCCTGCTGCTCACCTACCTTTCCCTCCCCTGCAGACAGTGGTGCGGGGCAGCTCCGCGCCCACGGACGGCTACATCTCAGGGCTGCTCAGTGACATCCAGAAGTTGTCGGTCATCAGCTCCAACACCCTGCGTGGCCGCAGCCCCACCAGCAGGCGGCGGGCACAGTCCCTCGGGCTACTGGGGGATGAGCATTGGGCTGCCGACCCGGACATGTACCTGCAGAGCCCCCAGTCTGAGTGCACTGACCCCCACAGCCTCTACCTCAGCTGCAACGGGGGCACGCCAGTGGGCCACAGGCAGATGCCGTGGCCTGAGCCACAGAGCCCGCGGGTCCTGCCCAATGGACTGGCCGGGAAGGCACAATCCCTGGGCCCTGCAGAGTTCCAGGGCGCCACGCAACGCTGCCTGCAACTGGGCGCCTGCCTGCAGAGTTCCCCATCCGGCACCTCACCCCCTGCGGCCACCAGCAGGCGTGGGACCAAGGCTGCCAGGCACGGCTCTGAGGAGGCCCGGCCACAGTCCTGCCTTGTGGGCTCCAGCTCTGGAAGGCCTGGCGGAGAAGGCAGCCCGAGCCCCAAGACCCAGGAGAGCAGCCTGAAGCGCAGGCTCTTCCGAAGCATGTTCCTGTCTACTCCTGCCACGACCCCTCCGAGCAGCAGCAGCAAGCCAGGCCCTCTGCCACAGAACAAGGTAGGTCAGGCAGGGCCACCTTCAGCGGCCACTCTCCCAGGAGGGCAGGGGAGCCTGGCTGGGCAGGCGTCTACTGGGGAACACATGACAGGGACATAGGACCTGCCTGGCTGCCCCCACTCATGGGGTAAGATTGGGCAGAGCAGAGAAAACAAAACCATCAAGAAATCAGTTCAACCTCAGCTGAGTCCTGACTCTCCAAAGGTTCAACACCAGAGTCAGAGGTTGCAGATCAGGCCATTTTCTGGGGCCCTCCAGAGGAATTTACAGTGTACCCCAGCTTACACTTCTGCCCTCTATCTAGGCAGACCACACTGGGAGGTAGACTCACTCTTGAAAAAGCACATCTTTAACCAGAAGCCCCCGGTGCTGAGCGACCCCCACCCGGGCTGCAGAGGGGAGGGGGCTCCCGCACAGGGCAGAGGAGGGGCTCTGCCTCCACTTCTCAGAACGCTTTTCAGCCTCCACCCTGCCAGCCCTCCTGCTCTCCTGGGCCTTTCAGAGGTTCCAGGGGCTTCTCCGTAAGGCCCAGAAACTCCTTCTTTAGAGAAGACTCCCTTTCCCTTCCCGTTTTTCAGTTGTTGCTGCTTTAACTTTTCTGTAACAATTGATTCTGAGTTTGTGCATGGTATGAAAAGCGATAGGATTAGATTTGCCTGGCTCCAGTGCAGACTTTTGGCTGTGTGACAGCCTCAAGTGCACGTCTTTTTCTTATGAAAAAACAAACCCTCATGGCAGGCAGGGGAGGAGTTTTCTGCATCTCCCATGCCCGGTCTGTGGTGACAGTAATGTCCTTTCCTTTTGGCGGGCGAGACAACTGTGGGCGAAGCAAGCCCAGGTGTCTTGAGTGAATGAGGGTGGGGGGGAGGGCAGATGCAGTGCTGTGCCTGCCTCTGGCTTACAAAGGCTTTTCGAGCCTGGCATCTTCCCCAGGGCCAGCACTGCTTCCTGAGGGACAGGCAGAAATGAGCTCAGGCTGAAGCACAAGGGCTGAAAGTCAGAAAAAGAAACAACTGCTGACAGGGCAGGGGTGTTGGGGCCACCCCTCCCCAAACGCCCTTCAGAACCAGTGGGGTCCGCCAAGTCAGCGAGGGCTCCAGTGTAGTCCAGCCCAAGGGGTGGGGGTAGTCTGGGCATAGCCTGAACCTTGAACCTCTCTAAGTCACTGCCAGGCTGAGGCACTCAGGGAAAGATTCTGGGCTTTGTGCACTACCACCTTGTACCCCCACCCTCCGGGACAAAGGACAGAGCTGAGATGTCGCTGTAAGGTAGAGGTGGGATGAGCAGGTGTGATGTGCTCTATGTAAGGAACAGGAGCATCTGGGAGCTGAGGGATCTCTGGAAGGCTGTATCCCTGGAGAGCCAGTCCCCAGAAAACTCAGGTGGGAGTGGGAAGGTGAGATCCGGAACTCAATCGCTCTCTCAGCTCCAGGGAGTCTTCAGGGATCTGTCAGCACTGGGCTGAGCACTAACATGCTTGTTCTGGGTGCCTGCCAGCACCCACAGCAGGGGAACAGGCCCTTACCGAGCAGCGACCATGGGTGTGCAGTGCTAACCCCGCACCCTTGAGGCAGGAGGTAGTTGTCTTGAGCTCAGAGACACCACAGTTCCATATCCTTCCCCACACCTAGGCCATTCATTCCTTTCTAGATGAATACCGCCAAGCCAGGCTTCTCAAGGCTGCACCGAGACTCCTCTGTGCGGCCCTGGCCTGGGCTTCTCAGCCCTACACTACTAACATTTGCATCTGATACTCCTGGGTGGGGGGGCTGTTCTGCTCTTGGTAAGATATTTAGTAGCATCTCAGGCTCCTACGCACTGGATGCTAGAGGCACCCCTCAGATAGGACTACACTGCATCCTCCCAGACATAGCCAAATACCCTCAGAAGACAGTCACCGTCCATTGAGGACCATGGCTTTTTTTCTTTTTCTTTAAAGATTTATTCATTTATTTATGTGTAGGAGAACTGGGGTGTAGGCCAGAGGTGTGGGGGTGGTGAGAGGATTCACCAAAGACAGAATAGGGAGCAGAACAGGCAGATTGACTGAAATACATTGCTGAGGGGCACAGCGGGCGAGACAGGAGAGTTCTGCTGCACCATGTGGGTCAGCTCCCTGGCCAGGGATGGAACTCAGGCAGTAGTGGTGACAGCACTGAGACTTAACCCCTAGGCCACCAGGGAGGCCCGAGAACCACTGTTTTAGGCAAGCTGCAACACAGATGGACAGCATCTGGCTCCCCCCTCTTCCCTCATGGCCCTGGGAACCCCCAGCCCAAGCCAGTAGCCAGCCTACTTCATCTCAGCACATCCCGGGAGGTGGCTCTGGACACTCACAGCAGCTCAGACAGCAGCTGTCTGTGCACTGGTGCCCTGGGAGACTGGGTCACTGATGACCACCGTGAGCCAGACTCGGCTGCAGGTGGGTCTAGGACTCTTGTATCAGCCATGGGCAGCTTAGCCCTCGGTGCTCACTTTGACTAAAGAGCAAAAGGAGAGGGGGAGGGGGAACAGGCAGGCCAAAGAAGTAAGGTAATTGGGAGCTTGGATTTATAAGTAGTTCCACTTAGAGGCAGAAGGGTTAAGTCAGAAGATCTCAACAATCAGTAAACACTGGTTAAGCACTGGTTAAGCGCCTACTGTGTACCATGTGCTGCATTACATGTCAAAGCTATGTGACACCAGTGATAGAACAGGACCACAGTATGGGGGTAAGGGGTCGAGCTGAAGTTTGGCCTTGCCCCTTACTGTTTAGTGACTCTGGGCAAGTTACTTAAACTCTCTGAGCCTGCTTCCTGTCCTCAAATGTGGGTAATAGTACCCATGGGATAATAAAACAACCCACAAAGTAATGAGAATTAAATGAGATAACACATTTAAGGCCTGTGTCAAAATGGCAACCCCTCAATAAATGGACTTTTTATTAAAAAAAAAAGTATGACATGGCCTCTGCCTTGGGCCACATATGGTCCTACCCCCAAAGCCCAGCGCTGGAGAACCTGTCACCACAGCCAAGAAGGGAAAGTGAGGCATCCTTGCAACGCCACCAGGCTTCTCGCCCAAGAAGGGATGTCAGTCACACAAGTAACCCCAGAATTAATCCAGAATCACTGCAATTAATTCCATCTTTTGTCCTCCTTTCCCTTTATTGGCATGGCTTAACAAGTTTCATCTGGTACTTTGTTCGTGGTTCCTTAACACTTTGTGTGCCAGTGCCCTTTAAATTTACCAGCCCTTGGGGCTGGCCATTTTCTGTGCCACCGCATGAATGGTATAAGCATTCAATAAAACACACACAGCTCCTGAACTACTGGATATTAAAAAAACTGTAATATCTCTCATAAAACACCTTACAGTTTCACCAAACAATGTGTAAAGCTTCTAGACTGAGTACGATCAAAGAAATAGCTCCTAATAGTTCCAAATAAATCCCCATGGCGTGAAAAACCAGAGACTAGATGAACACGTATTAATACGTGAGCGGCCACCTGATACTGGTGACAAAAACACGTACTAATACGTGAGCGGACCACAAAGTGTTAAGTAAAATTTTGCTCCCTCCTTCTGGAAACAAGCTACAAGGCTAACAAAAAGGACACTTGGGAAGGAGGGGCTGCCCTAGGGAGCCCTCAGGAAAGCCCCTCACCCCTAGCCCCAAGACTTGGATTTGCTTGGACCCACCCCCCTGATTCCAGATTTCCTGGCACCGGGTCTCCAGCTCAGGGGACAGCTGAGAAGCAGCCCCTCCCCGCCCCCAGGGTAACATGGCCCTGTGATTCTCTGTGGGGACATACTCTCACAGTACAAACAGGTAGACTCCATGCTGTGGGCACAAGCCGGGCTACCAGATCCCTGATGTGGCTTCCCAACTCTGTTCTGGGACTCAAGTCACCCACTCCCCATCGCCCAGGGCCTCCGGCGCCCCTGGGGGCCCTTGGGTGGGGAAGCTGCGGGATTGAAGACCGCCTCTGACACAGATTCCCTGGGGCTGTACCAAAGACGCTTCCCAGTGGCCTCCCTGGGGTCTGATTGTCAATTACCCAGGAAGAAACACCCAGCACAGCACACCCCCAGGGGCTCTCTTTGCCCCCCCAGGCTCAGCTGTTGTTTGGTCTGCTCTCCTGGGGAGGGCTGGTTTCCCCAGCGGTTTGACTTCAGCTTCATTTGAAAATCTTTGCTCATAGCACATCCCCAGTTTGTTCTGACATCTGCGTCCCCCCTGCCATCACCTCTGGCCCAGGCCTCTGGGGAGGTTGCTCCAACTGCTCCTGCAGCCCTTTCTGTTCTCTCTATCCCCTGCAGCCCAACTCCTCCCTCCGGCCACCGCAGAGAGACTCCCCCCCAAGCCTGGTGGCCAAGGCCCAATCCTTGCCCCCGGACCAGCCCTTGGGGACCTTCAGCCCTCTGACCACCTCGGACACCAGCAGCCCCCAGAAGCCCCTCCGCACAGCCCCCGCCGCCTGCCCCCCGCCAGGCCGGTCTTCCCCAGCGGGTTCCCCCCGCACCCGGCATGCCCAGATCAGCACCAGCAACCTGTACCTGCCCCAGGACCCCGCAGCAGCCAGGGGTGCCCTGGCTGGTGAGGACACAGGTGTCGTGACACACGAGCAGTTCAAGGCTGCACTCAGGATGGTGGTGGACCAGGGCGACCCGCGGCTGCTGCTGGACAGCTACGTGAAGATTGGCGAGGGCTCCACAGGCATCGTCTGCCTGGCCCGGGAGAAGCACTCGGGTCGCCAGGTGGCGGTCAAGATGATGGACCTCAGGAAGCAGCAGCGCCGGGAGCTGCTCTTTAATGAGGTGGGAAGAGAGGGCATGGGGTGCGGCGAGGTGTTTGGGGCGGGCACAGAGCCAGGCTGGACATCTGTGAGCAGGGCAATGGAGAGCGTGCCTGGAGCTCAGACCTCCCCACCCCACCCCCCCAGGTGGTGATCATGCGGGACTACCAGCACCTCAACGTGGTGGAGATGTACAAGAGCTACCTGGTGGGTGAGGAGCTGTGGGTGCTTATGGAGTTCCTGCAGGGCGGGGCCCTCACGGACATCGTCTCCCAAGTCAGGTGGGCAGCTGCGAGGGCTGGGTCCCAAATGCTGGCTGCCCCCACCATTGCCCTGGCCGGGGTATCGGGCAGCCTCGGGTTCAGCAGACTTGGGGGCCTATCAGGTCATCCTGAACCCCTCACCCCATCTGTTTGGAGTAGAAACACAGGGATCTCGGGATAGGGATGACAGGGGTTCTGCAGCCCCATTTCCACCAGGGCTCTGGCCTGACTGGGCTCCCACACGCACTGCCCAGGAGCAGGGGTCCAGTGTAGGGGCAGCTGCCCAGCCCATATACCTTACAGTCCTGCCAAAGTGAACCTTCTCCTCTGCTGATGGCCCTGCCTTCCCTGTCCAGGCTGAACGAGGAGCAGATTGCCACTGTGTGTGAGGCTGTGCTGCAGGCCCTGGCTTACCTGCACGCCCAGGGGGTCATCCACCGGGACATCAAGAGTGACTCCATCCTGCTGACCCTCGATGGCCGGGTAGGGCCCCCCGCCTCCCTGGCGCACCCATGGCCGCCCTTCCCTGCTTTTGGCCCGGCTCCTCCTTCTAGCTCATCACTCACTCCCCTTTCTCCCTTTCAACCCCAACCCAGGTGAAACTCTCGGACTTTGGATTTTGTGCGCAGATCAGCAAAGATGTCCCTAAAAGGAAGTCCCTGGTGGGAACCCCCTACTGGATGGCTCCTGAAGTGATCTCCAGGTCTCTGTATGCCACTGAGGTAACTGTTCCCCCACCCCCCCAGTCTTCCAAAAGAAGCTTGGGAACAGCTTTTCCACTTAGGGTCCAGCACCCTCCTTCAAAACAGTCCTGGTACTTAGTTCCCTCCCCCACTGCTCACTGCCCCCCACCTTGGCTTTGTCAGCTCTTGTTCATGACTTGCTGCCACAAACTGGTCCTCAAAATGCTCCCCAGCAGCTCAAGGAAAGGTTGCACATGGCCAGGCGTGCCCCTATGTGGTGGCCTTTCTGAGAGAGTTGCTGCCGGCTGTGTCCCTACAGTCAGTGGTCACTCGGGCAGGGAGTAACTGGCCACAGGGAGAGTGGCCAGGAAGGAGTTTGACTCACCAAAGAGACCCGGGCCCAGCTGCTCCCTCCCCCTGTACTGTGCTGGCACCGGAGGCCCACTCCAGTCAGTCGGGTCAGGGCCGTTCTCCTCCTGCAGGTGGATATCTGGTCTCTGGGCATCATGGTGATTGAGATGGTGGACGGGGAGCCACCCTACTTCAGTGACTCCCCAGTGCAAGCCATGAAGAGGCTCCGGGACAGCGCCCCACCCAGACTGAAAAACTCTCACAAGGTCAGTGGGTGCACAAGGTGTGACCTGCAGGTGCCATTCTTCCTGAGACCTAGAGGAACAGAATGTGGGCTCCCGCACCCAGCCTTTCCCTTTTGTAGAAGCCAGAGGTCTGGGCTCCTGAAGGAGGCTCTTCTTTCTTCACACACCTGCCTCTGGATGTGGAATCACATCTAAATGCAAATTCCTGTGGTCACCCCAACAAGATTCCACTCACAGTGGCACAGCACAGTCCCTGCTAGCCGAAATCATCAGGATTCCTCCTCAGGAATCCCTGAAGTCCCAGGGAGGAATCTAATAGAGCAGGAACCCCCTGTCCCCTCTGTCAGGGGAGCCCATCCGTGTGGCAGTGCTCCCAGTCTGTCACACGATTCGCCTTGTCCTCCATCACTCATCATCCAATCACATCTGAGTCAGTTTTTCTCTTAAAACGAGTGAGTGTGTGTGTGTGTGTGTGTGTGTGTGTGTGTGTGTATTTGTATTTAACCCTTTGCTAACCAATCCAACCCAAATCTGCAGGCCTTACCAGTGGACACCCCCTGCTGGCCACCAGATAGCACAGGGCTGTGAGACGGCACTGCCATCTGGTGGCCAGATGAGAAATGTCCTAGAGGATTGAAGTCCAGCCCCTAAATTGGCAATAGTTGGCTCCAACACAGTTAGATGGGAGGACAGACAGGAGACATCTGGTGACATGACTGACCCTTTGGATCCTTACACTACTTACCCCAAGACTAATGGACCAGGGAGATTTCCAACTGACTAATTCCTCAGAGGAGGTAGCCTGTCAACAATGCAAGACAGCCTCATCCCAAGGTATTTGGCTTAAAATGAATCAAGACATGTCCTTGACTTTGACTTTAAGACTAAGAGCAATAAAGACATCTCCTTTTTTAGGTCCCACCTGCTTGTTTTCTATTCTTCAAAGCACTTCTTTGCCCCTGGGCTTTTAAAAAAAATCTTCGCTAAAGCCTTACATGGAGATGGGGCACACACATTTTATCATTAGCCCCTTTTGCAGATGAGTAAACTGATCTCTAGGAAAAAATTACAACCTGCCCAATGTTATGGACAGACCCAGGACTGGATTCCAATTACATGCCCCTTCCACAGAGTGACACAGCTGAACCTGAGCCCCGAGAAGCAGGGTGGGGAGTGGGCTGCATTTGCAGCTCAGATTCCCTTGGCTGCAGGCATCCTAGTTCCATTGCTCAGTAGTACCCCCTAGAGGTGAACTGGTCACTTTTCCTAGAGCAATGCTGTCTGTCTTTACCTACTTGATATATCAAAAAAATACAGTGCCTGGGAGGAACCAGAGGTAAAAGAACTCAAGACTTTCAAAATATGGCGTGGTCAGGTAGACAGGGCACCCCGAAGTGACTGCAAACTATGGCTTCATCCCACTGCCCTGTCTTCATAGGTTTCCCCAGTGCTGCGAGACTTCCTGGATCGGATGCTAGTGCGGGACCCGCAGGAGAGAGCCACGGCCCAGGAGCTCCTGGACCACCCCTTCTTGCTGCAGACAGGGCTGCCGGAGTGCCTGGTGCCCCTGATCCAGCTCTACCGCAAGCAGACCTCCACCTGCTGAGCCACCCGAGTGCGCCTGCCACCTGCGTCCACAGGCAGGGGACACTGGGCAGCCAGCCTGCCTCAATCTCTCAGTATTCTCTCCAAAGATTGAATGTGAAGCCCCACCCCTGCCCTCCTGCCCCTCAGCTCACTGGGCCAGGCCGGACCTGCCCCCTCGGTCTCTCTCCCTCCCAAGTGAGTCCCCAGTTGCCTTTGGGATGATGGAGACCCATTCTGCAGGATGACCCTTTGTTATTTGCACAGGGATATTTCTAAGAAACACAGAGACCAGCGCTCCGGGTCACTGAGGCCAGTTCAGCAAAAAAGGCTGCTGCGCTTTTTTGAAGGTAGTGGAACATTAGCATCCCAGCCAGGCCGGCCAAGAGGGCAGATGGCCTGTCTTCACCAGGATACCTGCTGTTCTCAGCTCCAACTCCAAACTCTGGGTCTCAAGAGGACCACAGGGAAGGTTTTTATCGCCTGAATTCGTCTTCCTCCCTGTGTCTGACTTCCTGAAGGCACAGTCCCACCTGCACCCACTTCCTGACCCTCCTACACCAACACCGCTATCCCTACACAGCCTGCTCTGAACTGTGAACAGCCTGCTACGAGGCTGCAGGAAGGGGTGGGGCATTTTCTGGGTGAAAGAGAGAGAATGAGGTTGTAGTAAAGGTGGTCTCACTTTACAGCATTGAAAGAATATGTGCGCACGCATGTGTGTGTGCACGTGTGTGTGCACGCACGTATGTGAATGTGCGTGTGTGTATGTGTAGGAAGGTTTCCCCAACCAGTTTCAGTAAGGCTTCCCAACCTCTCCCCCACAAAATTCTGCTCTTAAGGGACCTGCTCTCTTGGCCTGGCTTCCCACCTCGTTAAGTCCCGAGTTTCTCCCTGACCAGTGAAGACTCTGTGACTCACACGTGTCCTGGGGCTTTGGCAGGTTTCTGAGTTTCTCCTGTACTGTGGTATCTGGGAGCCAGAGACCAGAATGCTAAGGGAACAAACTTTGTTTTACCTGTGAGCTTCATCTAAAAAAAACAAGTCTTCAGGGACCTATTCTTTTCAAAATCCTGGTCCGGGGGAGGTGAACCAGCTCCAAGGGGTCCATCATGTTAGGAGAATGGACACCCTATTTGTGCAAACCATCGGCCCCAGATGCCTCCGCAGACACCTGTCTCCTTGTCCTGCTTCCCCCCACCTTCAGGGTTGTGGTGAGACAGGGAATTCCAGGGAATAACTCCTGGTGTCTGGACCCTATGTAGATAATATTTTCAGATTCCTCTGCTCCCAAGTGGAATGCTTTGGGGCCAATAAAAAAATCACTAGGACTTTTTTTTAAGGGTCAGAGTTTTAAAAACAAAAGCATCTTCCCTAGAAACTTTTGTGAATTGTTTGCATTCGTGCCTGTTTTAAATTAAATTGAGTGTTCAAAACCTCGGGGCTTCCTGTTGTCTCTGGGAATGGAGCCAGCCCACCTTCAAGCTGTATATACCCTGGAATGGGTGATCGGTGGGGCCCTCCCACTTCCCCCGTGTGAGCACCCCTAGCGGTCACCCTAGTCCCCAGAAAACACAGCTTCCTGCTGGCCTATGGGACTGAAATGAGGGCAGAAGAGGAGGGAAACAGGAAGTAAAATGTTCTTCAGACTGAAAGAAACGAGAAATAGGGCTCCTTCCCAGGAGAGAAGAGTCCAGCCAGGAAAGCCAGGGCCTGGGCCTTGCTTGCTGACGCTGCAGGGACTCTTCTCTGACCACTTGGAACCCATCTGGCCGCTGGGGCTGATGGCCACATTCTGCATCAGCTTCTCCCTCCCCTGCTGGCTTCTCACTCGTGAAAAGCTTCTCACTCAGAGGCTGCTGTGCTCATCCATAGGAAGAGGCCCGGAGCGGCTCCCGATGAGAAAGCAGCCTCTGTTTCGGTCCTCAGAACTGAGGGAGACTGTGAGGAATCGTGAAAGAGCAGTGCAGTGGTTGGAAATCAAGAAGCCTGGGTTCTAGTCCTGGGTGAGGGAAGTGGATGAAATTACCTTTCAGCTTCTACCTCTGACACTGATTCCAGTACTTCCTTCCGGAGATCCCATCCTACCTCCTAATCTGGCATTCATGGAGAACTTTCCAGCAGGAGCAAGGAGTCATGCAGACAGCTCCCCACAGCATTCCCACCCAGACAGCTTCCTGGGCGCCCCAGTCCCGCCAGCTCAGGAGGAAGCAGCACCCATGTCTTACCTTCAGGAGGCAGCCACATTGGGACGGGCAAGGATGGAGGTTGACAGAAGGCAGAACCTTCAGAAGAAGCAGGTGCACCCTTCCACCTCTCCAGAGGGAGCTCAGAGTCAGGAGCAGTAGGCAAGGCAAAGAGAGGCCAGTTCTCGCAACTGAATAATACTGGATTTATTAACTACTCTTGAGTTCTAAGAGTCCTTCCAACATAGTATCATTCCAAAAGCGTGTGCACAGGTCATTGAGCCTCACACACAAACCAGTACCGAGCTCCAGGGGCCTGGGTGATTCTTCATGGTGACGATAGCAACAAGAGTTGGAAAAGCAAAATGTTTAGAAAAGTCTCTTTTAAAGTGGAGACAACTAGGGAGGACCCCAGGCTCGACGTCCCGGGGTGACAATGAGAGGAAGTTGAGGAGAGCGAAATGTAACTTGTCTGAGATCTGCACAGAGGCCAGCCTGGTAAGAAATCTGCGAGGACAGCAAGTCAGTGAACGCACAATTCAGTTCTGACAGGAAAGATCTGTTGTGTTTTTTGAGAAACATTACTTTCAAACACCAAGCTCTTGGCGACTCCACTGAAAGAGGCCATTGTGGTGGTTTACTCACATAGAGGGGCCTAAGGTGACATTCAACCAGCAAGCCACATGTCAGCCACATGTCACACTTGAAAAGATGACAGCGCCTTCAACACAATGTGCAAGCCAGATCTCGTGGTGTTTGAAGAAACCAAAATACTTGTATTCTTACACCACTAAAAACTTCTTGAAAATTAAACACAGTTGAAAAGGGAGTAAGTGAGCAAGCAAGGATCAGAAAAAAGGAGTTGGCGCTTGGGATGGCCAATAATTCCCCCATCCCACCTCAGACCCTCTCCCTCTGGCTTTTCAGGTACTTCAATATTGTTCACCAATCACCCAGACACTGGAGCAGAGGAGAGGCAGATGTTTGGGGACAACAGAGTAAGGAATGGGCAAAACACCCCAGAAACCAAGCAAATCTCATCAGAAGAAAACAGTGCATAATCAGCAGATGCCCACGTTCAGAAATCAAAAGGGAAGGGTTGGAGGCTCCAGTTTTTTTTTTCAGAAGACAGCAGGAGCTCTAGGGACACAGGGCTTTCACTTGGAAAGATCCTGGGGACTTTAGTGATGGGTCTGAGCTCCGGCTACACCAAATGCGAGTTTTTGTTCATTGCTCCTCACTTCACGGCTGTGAAATGACTTCAAGTATCCGGATTTAATATACTACAAGAGGATGAGGATTCCATAGGTAAAATGAACACGGAGGGAGAAGGACACAGAGGTGATCGCAAATGAAACCTCAAGTCTGAACTCCCAGCCAGGCCGCATGGAGGAGCGGGATGCTGCCACAAGGGGGCACCAGAGATCACGCCCAGCGTGGGGGCCTTCGCCGCCTCACTGACCCTTGGAGGGGTTGAAGGATTGAGGAGGTGCCCGACACCTCCACAAGGTGATCACCTGATCACCCACCTCTCGCCCCAGACCCGGTTTCTCTGCACAGCTGATTCTGGCTCTGGGCAGTTCTCTTCGAGTTACTTGTGAGAAACCTTCCGTTCTGCCAAGACGAATGAATGGCTACCTTGATTTCAAGAATCAATGTCTTGAAAGATCCCACCACTGGTGGGCTAGGGGGCTGCACGCTCAACCTTCCGGGGTCCACAAAAATAGCTCCCGCGCTTGCCACCACTTAGGCTGGAAGTAGTGACAGGCCCGCGCTTCCGCGGGGCCCCAGGGCACGCGTTTCTCCAGGCTCCCTCAGCCCCCTCGCTGGGCGTCTGAGGAGAGAGGGCGCTGGGAGGGAGGGGACAAAGACACAGGCCCGGAAAGGGCCTTTAACCTCCTCTCCGCGGTTGCCCCTGACTCACTAATCTGCCCAGTAATGAAACTGGGCCTGGCTGAGTCCCACGCGTTGGGACCGAGGCAGGGGTCCTTGGTCTCAACCTCTAGCAAGCGTCTTCCGCCCTGCCCTCCATTAACAGCCCAGCGAGAAGCAGGAGCCTTTAACAGCCCCCTTCCAGCTCTCGCTGGAGTTTGATGTAATTTAAGCCGGGACCTGCGGCTCGTGTGGGCTTCCGACTCCCGCGCGCGCCGCCGTTTAACGTGGCAAACACTTCAGTCAATTATCCCCCTCGCAGAGCTTCTATTTAAAGAGACATTGTCAGGTTCTTAAGCCCCGGATCAGACCCGCTGCTTTCTGCTTCATATACAAAGACTCAAAACAAGAGTTCTTTTGAGCACTGGAAGAAATACAATTAAGCAAAGCCTTCACAACCCGTTCCACCCTGCGGGAGCACCCACGTGCAGGACCAGGGAGCTGGGAGGCGGTGAGGGGGCGGGCAAGTGCTAAATCCTTTCCATTTCAAGCCTTTGAGAGTGAGAGGAAACCAGGCTAGGCCAGGAGGGGCGAGACCTCAAAGATGGAACTCAAATGCAGCCCTGCTGAACAACAGGCTGGATTAGGGGCTGGCACCTGGACTGGGAAGGGGGGCAGTGGCCCCACATTGTCAATGAAGTTGAACCCTAGTTCTCTCCTTTCCAGCAAAGGCAGAGGGAACTGGAATTACCCAGAGACTGGTTCAAGAGATAACTGGCATTCAACACTAGGGGGTTCGGGGGAGGAGGGAGGGCTTTCAGCTTCTTGAGGCAGGAGTTTCTCTCCAGAAAAACTTAACCTCCAGATCCTTTATCAATCCAAGGCAGAGGGAGGAGGGTAGGCCTTTGTTCTACAGGTCTGCTCTTCTGCCTGCCTGGCTGCCAGGGTATGGGGAAATCTCAGAAGGGAGCTCAGGAGAAACAAGTCCATCTTCCTGGCTTGAAAGCTGTAGTCTATGGGACCAGTCTCCTCCTAACCTTCCAGGACAGGAAAGGGCAGGTCGTAGGGAAGATGAGAGACTTGGGCAGGGACCACCAATAACCACACACAAAAAAGAACTGATAGGGGTGTCTGTCAAAGTGAGGGCATCTAGCCCTGGCAGTGGGAACAGCTTCTGGGATTAAAAGCAGGGAAACTACCAGGAATGTGAAGGACCTGGAGGAGAGAGAAATCCCAGACGAGCAGAGACGGCAGAGCAGGGGGGGCCCACCCCTCGCAGGGCTCAGCCTCGACGCTGTTTACCGCTGAGCGTGCAGCACCAAGGCCTCCGTGCCGGCTTGACATGGCTGAGGCCCAGGCACCGAGTGTGGCAGAGCGTTGGCCTCTAACTCTGGGCCGCTCTCCGACCCAGTGGCCTCCCCGACGAGGCTGGGGATGTCTGGAGCTGTGGAGCGTCGGCGCAAACCCAAGCGGCCAGAGCCGGAGCCACCCTCCAGGTGAGGGCTAAGGCCGATGGGGGCTTGCACTAAGGTTGGGGGGGCTCCCTCCAGCACCTCTTGCGAACGCCACCGCCCGGTCCCCGAAGACTGCGGGGAGTGTGGTCGGACCATCAGGGCTCCCGCCCGCAGTCGAGCCGCCTCCTCCTCGGTCACGGCACCCAATGCCAGGCTCATGCTCCGGCCTAACTCGGGTCGCTCGCCGCCCTGCGCTCGGTGCCGGCTGGAACCCTTGCCCCCAGGGCCAACCTCGCCGCCGTGGCCATGGCCGCCGGCCGCTCGAGCAAAGCGAGCCAGGAGAGGCCGCGGCAGGCGGCGGGGGCTGGGTCGTCGGCGCTCGGGGCTGGGCGCGGGAGCCGGACGGCCAGGGGGGCTGTCGGAGTTGGAGCCCCGCGCCGCGGCGGCAGCGGCTGCCCGGCCCCAGGGCCCGGTGAGCGCCTGCACGCAGGTCCCGTGGCCTCGGGCCGCTGCCAGCTGCAGGGCAGTGAGGCCGGCGCGGTTGGTGCGGTCGAGGCGCAGGCCGAGGCGGCGGAAAGAGCGCACCAGGAACTCGAGCACCGCCCCATGGCCACACGCCGCAGCCCACATCACCGGGCTGTTGCCCGCCGAGTCGGCCGCCTCGGGGTCGCCGCTGAACTGCACCAGCAGCTGCACGGCGTCCAGGTGGCCGCGCTCGCACGCCAGGCTGAGCGCTGTGCGGCCGCGCTCGTCCCGTAGGTTCACGGCCGCGCCCTGCTCCAGCAGTAGCCTCACGAAGCGCGAGCGCAGCGCGGGGTCCGGCAACCCCACCGCCACCATGAGCGGCGTGCGGCCCTGCTCCGCCCGGCAGTCGATGATGCTGCGGTCCAACGCGTCCAGCACAAAACGGGCCAGGTGCACTTTGCCCGCCTGCATGGCCTCGAGAAAGGTGCGAGTACCCGCGCGCGGGCACAGGTCCTTGGGTTTGAGCATGGCCCCGGCCGCCGCGCCTAAGCGGCCCGGCAGCTCCGCACGGGGGCGCCCTGTTTCCGTGCCCCGCGGGGCTCCGGCCCCTGCTGGCGCTCTGGTGTGGTTCCTTCCGCGCGTGGGCGGCCGCGGCCGAGGGTTGCGAGGGTCGCGAGGGTCGCGAGGGTCCCACTCTCGTCCCCCTGAGGCTCCCGCTGCCCCGCCGCTGTCGGGTCTCACGCCTGGTGTCCTGCGGCAGCTTCCCTCGCTTCCCGCCTGGAGGTGCAGGTTTCTGGCTACTCTGAGCTCCGCGCCTCGCCCGCCACAAGACGACGGGAGCCAAAGCTCGGCCCCCTCCTGATTCTCCTGCGGCTTTCCCGGTGTCCGGCGCCCCTCAGTCCCCTGTGGCTTGGAGCCGCGCCACTCACCCGCACGCGGGGCAGCCCCCGCTCCCCTGCTGAGACGGTGGCGCCCGCGGTGCGCGCCTGCCTCCAGCCCTGGCGGGGCGCGCCGCTCCTCAAGCTGCTGGCGCCGCTCCTCCGCCTCCTCCCCTCTCGCGGGGGCCGGGCCACGCCGGGGCGCTTGCTCCTTATTTGGGGGGGTCCACGGCGCGGGAGCCGCCGCCTGCCTGGAGACCTGGCTTTATAGTCTCGGGGGTCTCCATGGCAATGGCTGTCCTGGAAGCCGCCTGAGCCGTCCCGGCAGAAACCGATGCGGTGGGGCGACCGCCCCTGACCTCCACCCTCCGTGGGCCACGATGTCGGGGAGCGGCTCCTCCTCCGCGCTCCCCTGGGGCTGCCGCGGCGGTTGCGGGGCGAAGGCGGGGGCTGCTCGCTGGGGGACACATGCACCCGACCCGACCAATCCCAAAGTCAGTCTTCTCTCCCCGCCCTCCGCCCCCTCAGGAGTCGGTGCCCTGAGCTCCTCAGAAACTGGCGGGAGCTAGTTTCCGCGACCCGTCGGGGAAACCGAAGGCTGCCCACAGTGGTCTGGGTGGAAGGAAATGGGACCCCGTGAGTGCAGGACTGGATCCTAAGAGAGTTGGGGGTGACGCGCAAAGTAGACGCGGAGTCATTGGGGGAGGGGCGCTACGTTGTGCGCGAGGTGGGGGGCGCTCAGTCTGGCTGGGAACTGCCACTCGAAGTGTAGCGAATCACGCACTCACACACAATTGTTCCTCCCGCACACGCTCACTCTGAGCGGGGGTGGGGAGCGCGCGCTCCAATCTCAGACGTCTCCAATCCCGACAAAGCGCCCGCATGCCAGCTCCCGGCAGCTGAGGAGCTGGCGGAGCCGAGAGCCGCCGAGCCGCCGCTTTAGCATCCCTGAGTGCTGCCGCCGCGCAAGCAACTCCGGGGCGCCACCTCGGGACCCACCGCCACCCCGGAAAGAGCTAGAGACACACACAAGGCTCCCCCACTGTCCACGTCACAAAATCACCCCTAGAGCACAGGGCTCTGACCTTGACCACTAGCTGACCCTTTCGGAGAGGAAGGAGAAGAGAGCAAGAATCCGCAGCTGTGGGAAAATTACTGCATCCCCTCCGGTCTGCGGCTTGGACTCTGGGGGGAGGGGTGGGCAGAGCTCGGTTGTGAGATGTCTGGGCACCACAGGGCCTAGGGGAGGTGGCAGGGAGTGCAGGGTCGGAAAGTAAGAAGTGAGTCAGGTATCAACTACAGAGTTTATTGAGACTTTTCATGAGCCAGTTATTGTGTTGCCTGTTGTGGGAAATACAGAGGCAGAAGGTTGGGTTCTGGATGGAAGAAATCACCCCCTCTCAAGCCTGAAGACAAGTCAGGGGCATAAAAAGTGTAGGTAACCTATCACCTGAGCCTGAATACAGCCTAAAATACAATTGAGACAGTCCTTAGGGAGGTGGACTAGAGCTGTGGGGAGGAGGCGGTTCCAGAACTGAAGAGGTCTTCGGGGATGTGTGGGATCTGACTGCTCAGAAATAAGGAAGCTATCCCAGATTGAAGCAACGCCAGAGAAGCAGGAAAAAATACCTTTGTGGACAATATTAAGGACTGCCTGAAGGGGTCCCTTTCCATGATACAAGAAATGGGGAAAATTGGGCCTCCCCGGTGGCGCAGCGGTTAAGCGCTGCGCTGTGGAGCTGTCGGCAGCGGTGACGCGAGTTCGACGCCCGGCCGGGGAGAGTCCCACATGGCACGGCAGACCTCTCCTGCCTCGCCCGCTGCTCCCCTCAGCAGTGTATTTCTGATCTGCCTGTTCTGCTCCCTGCTCTGTCTCTGGTGAACTCTCTCGCCACCCCACGCCTCTGGCCTGTACCCCAGCTTGTATGTAAAAATAAAAAATAAACCTTTAAAAAAAAAAAAAAAGAAATGGGGAAAATAAAGGAGACTTCAGCCTGGCCAGAACAGTGACAAGATGTTTTGCAGGACGAGTGCCCCCCAGGGAAAGGTCTTCGGCAAGGAGGGCACTTGCTACTGGGAGGAATACAGTGAGCCCAGATGGGTGCGTGGCAAAGTAAGCACAGGGCCCTCCACCCTGAGCTGCTTGCCTTTCTCCAGCTTCCAGGCTCCAGAGATCTCCACCCCACACCCAGAGCTCAGCCATGGTGCAGGAGCTCCCATTCTCTTCTCTCCTGAGGGAGCATGTGGTAAATACCTGCACACTGGAAAATCCCCCTTCTTTCTTTTCATCCTTTTGAACCCCCCCCCCCTTCTCAGGGTTCCGCCAATTTTCTCTCACAGTGTCACAGAAAGGGCACCATCTTTAACCTTAGAGTTAAGTCCCAGCTTGAAGGCATTTACTAGCAGTGTGATTCCTGCCTGCAAATTCTCAACTGCAAAATGAGGCCCAGACTACTGGCCCCATCTGCTCCTGCAAGATAATGCTAGAGTGTCAGTAAAGGGCTGCAGGATAATTCTGGGTACAGAAAGCCCAATCCACCCAGGACCTGGGGACCCTTCCCGAATGTCACCCAGGAGTGGGTCACAGACTCTCCAGCTCCAGTAAGGATGCAGGAAAGCACTCCCTCTTTACTTCGCAGAAGAAAGGTTTTGCTTCCCTTCATGACTCAATTTCCCTCTTCTACAGGATGGGGGAAATTGCTTTCTTGCCTTCTTTCTCTGTTTCCAGGGTCAGGGGAGGGGTTACCCCTGGAGTCTGTGTGGCAGGCCACCTGACAAGTCAGGCAGTGACACTCCCTGGGTGGAGGGTGGGAGCAGCAGAAACTCGGAATAGGTACCTGGTGGATCCTAAAGAGCCATGCCCTCTCCTCTCTGCACCTCCCTGGGACAACTCCACCTCCTTTAAGTCCTTGTTCCCTGTGGAGGATGGAAACAGTTCCCAGGAAGAAGAGCTGAGGCAGGGCCCCATCAGGGCCTCACCCTGGTCTGGCAGAGAAAGCCATGCTGGGTACTCTGTGGAAGGAGCAGCTAGTTCCATTCACCCCAGCTGGCATCACCAACAGGGCCAGGCCTGTAGTGGGGTGGGGTGGAGGGATAGCTTTCCAGGTCTCAGGTCCTGAAGCCTTTGCTCTGACTTTCCTGTGGGCTCAGTATGTTCTGAACAAAAAAGAAATAGCAAAGCTGAAAAAAAGCTGAGACTTTGCTGCAGAGCACAGAGGCACCAACAGCCGGAATTAGAAGCTGTCGCTTAGGGAGCTGAAGGCTGACAGGAGATGGAGCTGAAGCAGGCAGGGACAGGCAGGCGCTGCACACTCCCCTCCCACCTGCTGAGCCTCTCCCCTGCAGGCCCCAGGCTGGCAAAAGGGCTTCCTCCCAGAGGCGGCTCAGGTCTGCAGTCTGTCACTCTGTCTGCAGCTGCCCCCCCCAACTAGGCCCCCTTCTTCCCTCCTAAGTGTTACCAGCCCCCTCACCCTGTCACGTTGCACCAGCTCAGCAGGGTTGGGCCTGATGGCACGTGGCTGGGAGATCCAGAGAGCTTCAGGGGTTGGAAGGGGGGAGGTGCAGGGGGCGGGGTGAGTCAGCAGGGGATTCTGGCATCTGAGTCAGCAATGGGATTGAGAAGGGGGTAGAGACCCTTCTCCCTTTGCAGAAGGTGAAACTGAATGGACACAGTGCCTTGTCCCAGCCCCACAGAGACATAGCAGGAATGGAACCCAGGTGCCTTTCACCTGCCCTGTAGCCTGAGGGAGGGCATCAGCTCTTCCTCTGAACATCCCTGCTGCCTCTGATTAATTCATCTCCAGGGCCCAGAAACTGGCATTCTCCCAGGGGGCACCTTACTCTTGTTGTGAGAACAGAAAGCAGGGTGGGGAGTATCTGGGCCTGGCTGCACAGGAAGCCCCAGGCCTGCTGTGTCTTTCTAGGTGGCAGATTGCATCCCCTTCCCCATCCTGGGGTTCCTAGTACCAGACTGGGGACTCAGAGACTCCGCCTGGCCTGGGAAGCCAGGGGAAGGCAGCCTCTCCTTCCCCTAAGCAGTCACTGCCAGAAGCTGGGGCTCTGCCCAGCAGACTCTATTGGGCTTGGATTCTGGCTTTTGCCCCCATGCCTGGCTCAGCGAGTTTCTCTCGGCCCGAATCCTCATCCCTGTATAGTTCTACTACTGGATGGAGGGGAGATGGGACACCGAGAGGCCAACTGGAGGTTTGAAGACCGTGTGCTGCCCTGGGGTGGAGGTGTCACCACTATCCAGTCTTCTCCTTCCCCCCCCCACCCCCCGCCGCCCCACCTCAGCTGCATCCAGTGTGTAGACAGACGTCAATGACAGCCCCCCCCTCCCACCAGCCTCACCCTGCAGTCAGGGACTGCTAGGATCCCAGAGATCAGGCCCCCAGTGAGATAGTAGATGGGGTGGGGGGGGGTGTCCCTGCTTATTTTCCAAAGGCACAGGTGCTCACAGCTAATGGCATTTGCTCTAACTTTCTGATAAGAAAACAACCTCTTCCCAGAATCACCCTCCACCCTACCTCTCCCAAGCCAGTACCTGTCCCCATTTGGGATTTAGGATCATGCCACAGGTGCAGTGACAGCTGCCCACAAAGCCCTACACCACAAGTGTTGGGGTCACCATAGCTGCCACAGGGGTCTGAGAATCTGACCACTCTAAACCTGCCTAAAGGGCCCAGAAGGTGTGAAGGTTTGCAATTCCCCAGAAGGCTGGAGGGGGCACCTTTGCACTAGATTCTTGCTCCAGCCCTAAGGGTGAAGACACTGAAGGGCTTGGGTGGGTCTGGGGAAGAGGGGACATCATTTCCAATGGTTGTGGCACCAGGACCGCCAGAGGCCAAGTGCATCCTCTCAAGTGCAGAGGCAGGGCCATTCCATTGGGCTCCTGAAGATCCCAAGGTTTTTTCCTCAGCTGGCTTCATTTTGAGGGCACTCTACTCCTTTACCCTCCCCCCCATTTCTTAGTTATAGAACAGGCCACGCTTAAGTAGAAATGTTGAGGCTGGGTTCCTTAGTAGGAGTAAGAAAGAGGAAAGTATGCTTCCATTGAAAAAAAAATTAAAATTATAATAATTAAAAGGAAAATAAATAAATCTCACAAAGGCAGGAGAGAGCATGATGCTGACCTTGGCAGGCAGCCTGAGTGGGGTTATATGCTGGGATATACCCCCCAGGCCTAGAGAAAAGGGTGATCTAGGCTCTGGGTGGGAGGTGCCCACACTGCCATGCACAGTCCCAGTTGTGTCAGCAGCCTGAGGGCCAGATAGCAGAGGCAGCTTTTCCACTCAGCCTCCCATGCCCCTGAGGCAGGAGGCAAGAGTAGTCTTTAGCATGGCATTCTGGAGGAGCCACCCCAGGGCGCATGGAGGTACTGCCAAGTTCTATATCAGGGTGCTGATAAAAAAGCCCACTCAGGGCAGGCCTGAGACAGGGCCTAGAAGCCTAGGTGAGCTGCCCACCTTGTAGTAGGAAGGTTTGGGGTTTGGTCCTGCTTCAACTACTGGTAGTAGAGAGGAGAGCCCCGGTGGCCAGGCCTAATGCTCTGTGAGTAAGTTAAGTTCAAAGAGGGGCATGACTAGTTAGGAAAGGCAGAGGCCGGAACCCATTTCTTGCCACCCAATCCATATTCTTCAGCCCCCAACAAATATGTGACACTTATTCAGAGGTGGAGCGGGGAGAATGAGGGGCAGGAAACCAGTTTGGAGATCTCTGGGCAGCAGATGGTTTCCTGCCCTTCTCCTCTAGCCTGGCTGTTGAGGAGGGGGCTCTGGTATCCAAGGGAGCCTCAGCTTCCCTCAGCCTGAGTGGTAGTGGGGGGATGGAGCCATGTCTCAACAAAGGGTCTGATCATCCTTGCAGAGTGTGGCAGCGGGCTGGGAGCATCAAAGGCGGCTCCCCAGGGTATCTGCCTCTGCTGTCACTGGGTCCTGCTCACATGGCTCCCAGGAAGCCCCAAAGAGTCTCTCAGGCTTGTCCTCTGCCTCCAAAGGGAAGCATGCCCTCAGCGACTCCTTTACTTCGGCCTCCAGGCCCTTCACCCTGGCCTCATATTCTGCCAGCGCCTCCTGCTGGAACTGTGGGAACAGCAAGGACCACTTGTTTGGCTTAGGGGGAGCTTCCTTCCCACCCACCCTCCCTGGAACCATGGAACAAGGTCGTATCCAGTTTGCTCAGAGTTCCCAGGAGAATGGGGTGGGAGTTGGGGGGGTAGTAGAGCCCACCAGAGGGCCTCTCAGGAGAGGGGATGACAACCAAACTAAGAGATCCCCCCTCATTTGAGAGCTGCCTTATTTGAAAGGGTCCCAGTTTCCCAACAGAACCAGAACCTGTGACACAATGGTGAGGAGTGAGTTCCCTCCCTTCTCCCCACCCCAACCACCTGACTGGCAGCTCTCTGAAGCACACACCCCCTTTACACCCTGGAACCAGGCCAGCTTTGCTGAGTACAGGGAAATGGGCCCTGTCACCTGCTTTTCCATCTGCCGGATCTGTTCCAGGCAGGCTGCCTGCTTCTCCTCCAGCTTTTCCTGGTGTTTCTCCAGGTTCTCTGTCATCTGGGCAGAAGTGAGAGCAGGGAGTCAGGGCAGCTCTGGGTTGGGAAGCAAGCAACCTGGGTTGGGATCCAGCTACAATCCCAGCCAACTGGTTGTGAGACTTTGGACAAATTCCTTAACCGTTGAACAGTTTTTTTTTTAATTTTGTAAAGCAGGGATAATAGTACTCCTTTCACTGGGCTGTGAAGGATCACATGAGACAGCTCACGGGAAGCACCTGGTTTTGTGCCTGGTACAAAGTCAGGACTAGGTAGATAGGAGCTCTGTTACTATTGTTAATAGTCCCCAGGGGAGCTTTAGTTCTGTTCTTAGTGTGGCTTTCCTTCCTCTCCTGACTCCTGGAAGCCTCAAGAAGAGCCCCTCACTCCCTCTCACTTACCCACCACAATCCCATCCTCCCCTGCACTGATATGGGTCAGCTAGCCCATATCATTTCCATCCAGGGACAGAGACAGATCCCTCTAAGACAGAACCCACCAACCTCCACACAAAGGCCAGAACCCCTGGATTTCCTAGCAGCTCCCCTCCCCTGTTCTGCTTCCTCCCATCCCTAGCTACAAGGGCCCATCTCCTAAGGGCAAAGTGAAGACCTGGGCCAGTCTTTTCCTGCCCTGGAGACCGTGTGTATGAGTGTGTGTGTGTGTGTGTGTGTGTGTGTGTGTGTGTGTGTGTGTGTGTACAGCTATTACACACCCGCTTGATGACCTGCACCACTTCCTGGATGTGGGAGTTGTTAATTTCTCTCTTCAACCTGTTGGGGTGATTAGAGTTTCAGAGAAATTAGGGTTTCAGAGAAGACAGGTGTTTCCTAGGGAGAATTGATGAAATATTCTCAGGGTGAAGACACAATGAAAAATATGCAATAGGGGTGGGAACTAACCAGACAGGTAAGCATGGAGACCCAAGGAGGACTTCTCTGAGCAAAGATTTCCTCACTAAAATGCTCTGTCCTTCAAGGTACACATGGGGAAGCACAGGTGGGAAGCAGCTCTCCCAGGGTTTCGCCTCCCTCTTTGCCTGCTTGACTTTCCCTTTAAATTCTCTCGGGTCAAATAGTGTTGGCACTTGTGTTTTGCCTCTGATCAAAAGTGACAGAAGTGAGAGCCAAGGCACAGGCACCTCTGTGGAAATCAAGTCAGCATCCACTTGTAGGAGGCCCCTTCCCACCTGGAATGGTTCCTGTTCAGTACCAGGCCTGCATTTCGAGTCCCGGACCCCCACCTCGGCTCACCTCTCCTGGGCCATCTTGTCCCCAGTGACCTTAATCATGGCCTGGATCCTCTCCAGCCTCTTGGCTTCCAGCTTCTTCTTCATCTCTTTGGTGTCACTGCAGAGAGACAGGCATCAGGGAGGTGTTTGTGGGGCCAGAGTCTCCTGGTAGGTGAGTCAGGCATAGGAGAGTCAGACATACCTCTCTGAGGTCTCCTTGAGGACCTTCAGCTCTGCAGCCTGTTTGTCTCTGGCCAGCTCCATCATCTTGGCGATTTGCTGGGGGAGAGGATGGATGGGCTTAGTGAGAAGCCCTTTGTGTGCCTAAGGTGTGGGGTTGATGCACTTGTCCCTCTGTCCTCCCTTCCCTCCCGCCCTGTTACCTCTGCCACGTGTTGCTTCTTGCGCTTCAGGATGCTCTCGCACTGCTCCTCGCCCTGCTGCAGCAGCTCCAGCTCCAGCCTGTCTTTCAGCTCCCTGACGCGCACGTCTGGGCGCTCGGGAATCTCACCCGCCACAGCCACGACCAACGCCTCCTCACCGGGGAGGGTCCTGCAGAGGCCACATGAGGAGAGATCCTGAGTCCTTGGCCGCACCGCGGAAGGCAGGGTGTCGTCACGGCCCTTACCTTTTTTTGCGGGAGCCCTTGCCAGGATAGAGCTTGCGGCCCCCGCCTGCACCCGCCGACTGAAGCTCCACCAGCTGCGCTACTCCCCTCTGCAGCAGCTCCTCCGCGCGCCGCATGCCCCGCCGTTCCAGCTCCCGCAGCTCCTTCTCCTGCCGCCTCAGCAGTTTCACGATGCCCTTCAACTCCCACAGCTCTTCCAGGCTGGCGGTCCGTGGCTCTGCGGGCGGGTGCGGGTGAGGCGCACAGGAGCCACCAGGAGCCTGGGAAACCCCCCTCCCAGCTTCTTCCCCAAGATCTCTGGGACTCAGCAGGCCTTACCCAAAGCTTCCTTCATAGCCTCCTCCTTGGGCCAGGCTGCAAGAGTCATAGGATGGGTTGACAAGTGCTGGGGGAGTCCTTGGCTCAACTCAGCTTCCTCCACCCCGCAGTCCCCGACTCCAACCTCCCTCCTCCTCCCCCTTCTTCCCCATCCCCCATGCCTGGCCCCCAAGAACCCCTCCCCCCAGGCCAGGCAGTATGGACCCCCTGCAGCATAGTTTCTGGCCCTGAGGCTTCAGTCATTCCTTCCTTCCCCAGGAAAAAGCCACCGTTTTTTTGAAAGAGCTGCCAGCTGGGGCCAGCCTGTTGAGGTCCCCACCCAGACACAACAGGTGGGAGACACCGAGAGCATACCTGGGGACCCGTTGCCGGTAGGGACCAATGCCTCATTGACCTGAGCCACCACTGGGCCTCTGGGTGGGAAGGGCTGCTGCTGCGTTGGAAGCAGGTTAGAAAGGTGGCTCCCACAGCCTTCTCCCTGCCTGAGCTGGGGCCTGCCCCTCCCCCATCTTCCCACGAATGGGCAAAGTTCCTGGGGACCCCTGGCAGTGGAGCAGGCAATACAGACCTCAGGCAGACCTCCCATGGCTTCCTTGAGCTTCACAGACTTTTTATCATGTGCACTGAAGTACTTGATGGGATTGGCGAGGGCCACTGTGAGATCTAGGTGCAAAGGGGTATCCAGAGCTTAGTGTGGAGACCAACTGGGAGCTCCCCCTCTCCTCACCTAGTTTGGGATACCCTGTCCTGCCCCACACTGGAGGCTGACATGTTGAGGGACCAGGGGCAATGGACAGCCTGAAACTCCCAGCACACCATGGGTCTCCTACCTGCCCAGGTGTCAGGTACATAGTCCTTCATCTCCAGGAAGACAAAGAGCGCAGGCAGGGTAAGGGGCATGTTGCTCTCACTGTGCAGGCACAGATGGTGGTACCCTGTCAGAGGTGGTGGGTATCCAGTGAGCCGGAGTCCACTGCCACCCACTGGCACAGGAGCAGCCCAGGACACAAGACTTCTGGTTTTAGAGTCAGAGAGCAAAGTCCGAGGCTGGCTCCGCACCTTGGTGTGACATTGGGCAGTTGATTTTAAATCTCAGAGACTTTCCCCTTCTGTGAAATGGGGTTAATAGTGTCTATCTCACGTGGTGATTGTTAGGACTAAGTGAAAATGTTCTGAAAATCCTTAATGCACTTCAAGCTCACAGAAAGTGCCAGCTACTTGGAAAACTGCCCCAATAGTTCCAGAAAATTATAGACATACTGTTAAGTGAGCAGAACCCCCACCTTCGTGGGCGTCCCAGAGAGGTGTTATTTCCCACTCCCTAGGGCTGGATGGTGAGATAAGGTCTCAGGCCACCTCCCTGAAGTTGCCCCACCCTGGGTTCTTGATGCTGATGTTGGCCTCAGACCCTCTCTAGGAATAGTAAAGAAGGACTCCCATCCTTACCAGAATTCAGGGCATTGATAGGAATGATGCGGTGTCCCAGAAACTTGTTACCTTCCTCCATCACAGCCACCCTGAGGGAGGCCAGCTCAGGCACCAAGATCTGAGGAGAGTTTGGGACAGGTCAATCTGGGAGGTGAGAGGGGCCAGAGAGTCCCCCAGTCCCTAGCTGCAGAATGCTTAGTGTCAGTGTGAAAACATGGCAGGATTGCACATTTGGGGAGGAGAGAAGGCCCACTCTAGGCCACATAATACACATCTTCAAGCTCACACCATGGCTAGTCTCAAACAGCTGAGAAGGGCGGCATGTGCAGCCCAGGGCTCAGGGGGCCTGTACAGACAGCACTTGGCAGTTTTGCCCACGAGTAGCCAGTGGGGGCAAAGCCTTGTGATTCCATGGGACCCTGAAGCCTGAAGGACTTGAGCCTCGTATCCTGACATGAACATACATGCACACATGCATGTGCACATGCACAAGTTTTCCCTCCAAGTAAATTTCCATGCTTGATTTTGGAATCTGGAAACTCTGCAGGACACAGGATGAGGGGCGGGGAGAGGAAGAGGATCAAGGAGGTCCCTTTAAGTGTTTCTCTTTTCTATAAGTCTCTACTTATAGTCTCTCTCCCCAAGAGCTGGGGAGAGACCCCAGGCTCTACTCTCCCCTAGACCCCCCCTTCCACCCACCTTTTCAAAGACGAAGGGCTCTTCCTTCCAGACCGGATTGATAGAGTTGGTACTAGGTGACAGTTTGGTGCGATAGCGCCTCTTGGGGTCCCCAGGAAGGCCAAACAGCTCCACCTCTACATAGGTGCGCACACTGCGTTCTGACAGAAACTGCCCAGAGATCACCTGGGGGTGGAGGCCCAGGGGAGGCCATTGTCAGCTCCTTCCACTTCTGGCATTTCTCCAGCATCTGGGGCCTCCAACTCCTCTGGCTGAATCATCCATTCTTGGGTATTGTAAAGAATCCCACTCAGCTCTGGCCACTGAATTAAGCCAGATGGCTGAGGGGTTACAGGGAAATTCTGGCAACTAAGGTGCTTCCAACACTCAGAGAAGAGGTGTGGGCCTCCCCACCTCCCTCCCCAGGCAAGGGAGGAACAGGGCCCTCCCCCAGGGCCTGAGGTTCCTGCTGTCCCACTCTGCCCACTCTTCTCCCCTCCCCCACCCAGCCTCAGCCCTTCCCCTTGGTTTCCATGGGGACCAAGAAGCAGCCTCCAGTGCTGAGGAGGAGGCAGTTTCCAAGGCAACTTGCTACTGCTCAAACTGGCTGGGGCTGAAGTTTTCAGGATATCAGGGGAGGGGGTTGGGGTGGTACAGCCAGGCTCCCAAGTCTTTCTCCTCAAGACCCCTGCCCTCCCAGCCTCTCATGGGCCTCAGAGCCTTGCCGTAATGGAGAGGGTGGTGGCTACCACCACGTCGATGCTGTCCACAGAGAAGGGGTTGAACTGCTTGTCCTGCCGGCGCATGAGCTCATGCTTGAGGAGGTAGCCGCTCTGCCCATTGAACTCAAACAGCGCCATGTTCTGCTGCATGGGCAGGTCTGGGGGCACAAGGGCAGTCGGTGAAGAGGGGCTGGCCCTGGGGCTGCAGCCTCTGTTTCTGACGTTTCCCGGTCTTTCCTGTCCGCTGAATGGGCAAGTTGGAGGGACAGTGAGAGTGAGGGTTTCCCAAGTTCCAGCCTGGTGCCTTCAGACACCTCATCTCACAGGAAAGGGCCACAGCGTGGAGTGGGCAGGAGCAAAGCCACGACCACGACAGCACAGTGGGAGCTGGGCCGGCGGGGCAAGCGACCCCACAGACCCGCCCGGGCAGAACAGGCAGGACCACGCCAGGCCTAGGCGCCTTCACGCACGTGCTGCCATGCAGGCATGCGCCGATGCGCCTGTGCCCTGACGCTCTCACGCATGTGTGGGCCCCACAGTCCAAACAGCCTCAGGACACCCTAGTCTGCACCCTCCCAGGGGTGGGGCACAGGAGGGAGAGGTAGGGGCCAGGTAAAATGTCCTCACCCATTGTCTGGAAGTTGAGGGCCACCATCTGACAACCAGCATTCCAGAACATCTGGGGCATGTAGTTGGAGGAGTCCATTCGGGTGCCCTTGGGGTAAACGCGGCTCATTTGGCGCTTGTTGTAGCTGCCCCCAGGGTATAGGAGCTGGGCCTGAGGCCACCTGCACCAGGAGGACCCAACAGCCCCCTTGTCCCCAGGCCTTCCCCATTCTCTCCCCCAACCACGGCCCCTGGCAACTGAGGCCTCAAGGATACTCGACAAACTGCACAGCGGCCTTGGAGAGCTGGTCATAGGCCTTGAGCTCTGTGAAGGAGGAGATGACATAACTCCGATTCTTCTCTGCATAGGGGGAAGGGGAGGAGAAGTCCACATCAGGCTGTCGCCTCCCTCAGCCCTGCCATCCCCTTGGGGCAGCTTCCTCTAGCACAGAGATGCTGGAGCAGATACCGACCTAATGTTTCCACTGAGGCCTGAAAGTTTATGGGGCAAGCCCAGAGGGGGTGTGTGCACATCTGTGTGGGTAACTGTGTGCTGGGGGTGAAGGATATGCACTTCAGTCCTGGAGAGTGAGGGGTGAATCCCTGACTGGGACAGAGCGTGTGGGGAATGTGCTAGGAGGAGCTCAGGGTGTCATCAGCCCAGGCTGATGCATAGGAGTGAGGTGTGAGAGCTATGAATGAATATGGGGTGGGGACAGGGCAAGGGGTACACACCAAGAGCATGGGTGGGCACAGGTGGAGTGCGGCTATTGGTTCAGGTGTGAGAAGTCAAGCCTGCAAAGGTATACACTATGCGGTGTGTATGGAAGAAGGTGGTCACACCCCAGCAGCACAGAGGGTGTGCATGTGTCTGGAGAGGGTTAAGGTAAATAGTGGGTGTGCACACAAAGGGGAAGGTACAGGTTCATATGTGCAAGGGCCACATTCCCTGCCCCCCCTCCCGCCGCCCGGAGTTCTCATGCCCTGGGACCAAGGCACAGCTCAGCCCTGGGAGTCACAAGCCAGCCTGGCTGAGGAGACCTGTCAAATGACCTGCTTGTCACCGACATACTCCAGAGCATTCTACTTGGTGCCAAGCTCCTCAGTACAGCGTCCGAAGCTGGGAGCCACCTCCACTTAAACAGTGCTTTGCCTGACTCCTCGACTGGTTATTTATAGACAAGGCCCAAGTCCAAGGAAGCGGGGGAGAGACCCCTTCACTTACCCCCACCTGTCAGCTGCTCTGGTGTCAGTACTCACTTCCTGAGGGCCTGCTCCTGGATCTAGCCTAAGCTCAGCGTACTACCCCTCCCCCCACCCCAGGGTAACTTACGGGCAGAGAGCTCGAAGGAGATGAATTTGGTGGGCTGGATGTAATTGACTAGGCTAGACATTTCCTCATAAGCTGTCACCTCCAGGCCTGCTGTACCCTAGGGAGTCGAGAAGAGAATGGGAGAGCCCAGGGATGTGGCCTCGCACCCCTAGTTGGAGGCCTCTGCAGTAGAGGGCAGAAGGGTGTCAGGATGGCTGTTCCCACACACCTCATCTGACTGCATCTTCTTTATCTCTTCTTCATCCAGGTTTCCTGACTCTTCCTCCTCTTCTTCTTCCACCTCGTCTTCCAGCTCAGCCCCTTCCTCACCAGTCCACACTGCCACACACACAGCCCTATCAGCACTGGGGGCAGGACCAGCTGTAGCCCCATCTCCCATCCCAGGTGCTTCCCCACCCCGCCCAACCCCTCCCAGGTTGACTCACCTGTGTCCTCACCGACACCCGGGGTGTTGGCCGGGCAGCTGCCCTCAGGTTCCCCACCTGCCTCCTTGCTAGGGGATGCTGGACCAGAAAACTGATTCTTCTTGTTCTTGATTAGGATCTTGCCTCGGAGATCCTCAGGGCTGGGCAGGGGGCTGCCTGGTTTCAGCTATGAGAGAGCCTACTTATCCAGCCTCACTCCCCACCAGTTACCCCTCCAGGCTAAACACCCACCTGACCCAACTTACCCCACTTCCTCAACATGGATGTTCTCTCTCACCTATTCCACCCATCTGGAACACCCTCTCCCCACTCTCACCAAGATAAATGCAATAACCCTTGCAAGTTTTGGCTTAGTTTTCACTTGCTTCAGAAAACCTTCCTGATCCCCAAGGCCAGATCAGGACTCCCCAAGTACTCCCATGGTAGCAACGGGGTTGTAATGGCCAGCTTACTCATCTGTCACCCTAGCAGAGGATAAGCACCCCAAGGGCAGTGACTACAGTGTTGTCACTAACGTATCCCCAAAGCTCAGCACAGTGTCTAACCTGTGGTAGGTAATAGGATCCCAGTCCATGGTGCTCCCAAATGAATCCCAGCATCCTCCAGAGTATCTGCTTCCTTAACGTGGCCCGGCTCCCCCACCCCAGGCCCAGCTGCCCCACAGTGAGATTGAGAACTTTTCCACTCACGGGGAACTTTTCCAGAGGTTCTGTGAGCAGCATGTCCCCAAACATCGTCCGGCAGTACTCGGCCATCTTGGCCTGTTGGCGGGGTCTGCAGAGAGCAGAAGTGGGGTGGGATCAGCAGCTCTGCCCCAATCCCCTTGTCCATTCTTTTGTACCCCTGACCCAGATCGGGGCCCAGGAGGTTGAGGACACTGAGAAATAGCCAGGAGATCCTGGGGTTCCATGGAGTGTATGTTGTCTCTGGAGAGAAGACTGGAGGGCATGGCCCAGAGGCTGGGGACAGTTGTGGGGAGGGCAGGCAGGAGACAGGGACAGGGTAGAGAATGAGACTAAACAGCCTGGATACGCACGAGTCCACATGGTTTTCAAATGATAGGATGACAGGATAGGGGGAGGTCTTGAAGGCACTTTCTGCTATAGCTTCAATTGCTTCCTGGAGGTGAAAGGGATGAGGTAGAGAGAAAGCCGATGTTTTAGGCTCCCCCCACCAATGGCATCCTTCCCCCAGCCCAGTTCCAACACTCATAAGAGAACGGGAGGCCACTGTTGGGCCCCTGTCTCCTCTGGTTTCCACTGATCCAAGGCCTCCTGGCCATTCCTCCTCTCTGCTTCATCTCCTCCAACCCCAGAAAGCTGTGGCCCAGCGCCCTTTCCTAGTGCCACTGTCATCAGCCTCCACAAGCCAAGTTTCACCTTGAAATAGATGTCTGTGGTCATGGTGAAGCCATGGGTGATAATGGGCTCCTCATCGGGGGGCTTCCCTTTCCAGCAGTCCAGCTCCACACAACGGCAGCCAGCCAGCAGCACCTGGCGGTACATCTCAGCCGAGGAGAGGCCTGAGAACTGGCCGGCTGAGCCGGGGTGGGGGCAGGGGCAGGATGTCACTCAAGGGTAGTCCAGCGCCCTCACCCACTCTATCACGGTCTATCTTGTTGGCAGCCCGTGAACAACCCCTGCGAAGGATTCAGGGAACAGGACCAGCCCCCTATAAGGAGAGGTCAGTAGCGAGATCGTCGGGGCCCACCTGTCAGGTAGGTGTTGTGTGAAGAATTGATGAAGTAATGATTGAGTGGCTGCGTCATGTCTTGGTGGAGCAGCAGCTTGTCCTGGGTCAGCACGCTGTTCTCAGGCCCACAAAGAAACCACACCATGCCCTCGGGTGACAGCTGGCCTAGAGGAGGGGGAACAGCTGTCAGGGACACAGCCAGTAGGACAGGCTGCAGCGGGAAAGGGGCTCCCTTAGTTCTCACCCCTCTGCACGTTGATGACGCTGGGCTCATACTTGTCGATGAGGCCCTGCACCTGGTCAGGCCGTGCTGGAGGGAACAGCAGCGTGTTGAGCCGGGGGTCCCGCTGTTTCTGGTTGATGAATTTGGTGAGGTGCTCCTTGGTCATGTAGGGTTTGGCTTTGGCATGACTGCAGGCCAGAGAGGGTGTGCAGATCTATATACCCTGGGCTGGGAAGTGGGGGTAGGGTGTAGGGGTGGGTGGGACAACCTCCTTCTCCTCCAAAGTTGCCTGATTCCCAGCATGGCAGGTGGGAGCTCCAGCCACCAGCCGTACCCCATCCCCAGCCCAGCCCATGAAGCTCACTAGGATGTGAAGATCTCATCTATTTCTGGCCGAGGACAGAGACTCATGAGGAAACTCTTATAGACGGATTCTGGGAAATCTTCAGGATTGATGGAGTCATTCTGGGGGGACAGAGGTCACATGATTACTCCTGCTCTGGCCTTCTCGGGGCTAAGAACCACAAACAAGGCCCAGCTCTGCGCACAGTGCCCAGTCAGAGGGACAGTTCAGGGCAGAGAGGGAAACATCAGGAACACTGAGCACGCACTTTTCAGGCCGGGGTCATACTGGAAGCCCAACATTAGTCTTGGAGCAGAGGGGCTGAGCAGGAGACCAGACCCCAACTCCCTAAAATCAGATATGGGCCCATCAGCAAAAGAATTCAAGCAAAAAGCCAGTGGTCCCTACTAGACACAGGGAAAGCTGGTAAATAAGGAGGCCTTGGCCAGGGTGGGAGCTCAGGAGACAGGAGAAAAGGAGGCCGGGAGTGCACTGAGAGCAGGCAAGCCCTGCTGGATGTAGAACAACCCCTCATCCCCACCCTGCAGGAGTCGGTTTCCACCCTCTCTCCAACCCCACACCTGCTTCCTCTGTGACTGACTGCACCAAGGGGTCACCATCTCCCTAGAGCTGTGACTGTGGAGGAAGTGTTCTCCCTGGGGTTCATGTGGATGGGTGCTCAGCGGGGTGGGGTGGGGACTACTCACTTTCCCTTTAGGGAGGTGGCAGGCACCGAGGGCAGCTTCCACCCGCTTGCGATCAGCTGGAAACATCTGGAAAAAACTGAAGAAGCAGAGAAGGGTGCCAGGCAAAGAGAGGAGTCAAGCCTGCAGAGAGAAGGCTTTGGGGGAACAGGGCGGAAGGGTGAGGAGGGAGTCTCACTTCTTAACAGGAATCTTCCCTTCAGGGTTGAGCAGCATCGTAAGCTTCACCAAGCTGGTGGGGCAGAAATAGCCAGTCAAGGCCCAAGACTGGCACTTAGCCCACACACCAAGGCCGAGTGAGCAGGCACTTACATCTTGTCCAGGAAGGTGCTGCGGGGGGCGTTGACCGTCAGCGGGTGCTTGACCAGAGCCAGTACGTCTTCTGCCCAGTCCTGCAGGACCCCAGAACACAGCAGTCAGGCCCCTGACACAAAGCTGCCCCCACTACCCCATGGCCAAGGCCTGCCTGTCCGGAAGCCCAAGCCATCCAGGTGCCAAGCCCCAGGCCAGCTGCCCCCGGCGCACCTTGCCCACATTCTCCTTGTAGGAGACGAAGTTGTGGAAGGTGAGGTCCACCAAGTCAGGGCCCGACACCACAGTGAGTGTCTTCAGCAGGAAGCTGTTGTCAGGAAAGTCCATGTTGAAGACATCCCGGAGCTTCTGACTCTGTCGCATGTGGTAGCACAGTTAGCATGGGTGACATGGGTGACGTGCCTTGTCCCTGCCCAAGGTAGTTCACCCCCTCCCTCCCCCTCAGCACTTGAATGGTGACCCACTGGGACAGAATCCCATCTCTATCACAGGAGCCAGGGCCTCAGATCTTCCCCTCGCCCCGCCCTGTGCCACACACACACACACTCTGGGGTGAGGAGGGCCCACAGGCGGAAATTAACCAAGATGGTGAGGCCTGGCAGTGCTGTGTATTTTGTCTGCCATTTTTCATTTGAAGATGAATTCTTAGCTCCAGCCTCAAGAAATCCTACTTCCTTTCAATTTCCTACCAATACTAGGCAAGCATAGGCGAGTGAATCAGGGGGCAAGGAGGTATAAGCAACGTATCCCAGAGGTCCCCAGGTGCTCTAGGGGCTAGAGCTGACCATAGACAGTCCATTCACAGTGCCCTGATCCAGGAGCTCTAGCAAGGCCAGGAGCAGCAGCACCCCTTCTGGGGCTCAGGAGGTAGCCTTGTTCCCCAGTCAGGGACCCCTCAGAAATGAGGGTTCCCACCCCTGCAGGAACTCCTGCCCTGGCTCCCTGGAGCTGTGTGGCCACATGAGACCACCTACCTTGGGCATCTTGGCAAACTTCCCAAAGCGGGTATCCCGGATGCTGGTTATATCCAGAAACTCCTTTTCCTAGAGCGTCCCAGTGGAAGCAAAGAAGGAATTTGGACCAAAAGGTCAGGTCAAGAATAAAGAGGAGGGAAAAGGGAGCTGCCACGCCCCTCCCCCACATCTTGGCCAACTTCCCTTTCTGGTCACAAAGACTGGACGGCCCAGACCCCGGCCTCCCTTCCTGGCGGCCAGATTCTCCTCACCCATGGGACCCTCCCTTCCTCTCTGGCCATTCCTCCCCTGTCCACTCAGTTTCCCTAAACTGAGGCCTGCAGTCTCAGTGCCCCCTCCCCACATGTTCCCTTCCTCCTTCCTTCTCTGTCAGGCCCTCTCTCATCTCTCCAGGCCCTTAAGGCTTACTCAGGCCCATAGGTGGAGAGTCAGCCCTCCACAATAGCTTTATTTGTCTTTCTCTCTCGCCAAGGGATGCTAAGGCAGGAGTGTCTGGGCCTGAGGCAGCGATGATCGGAATGACTATATCGTCCCTCCCAAAGCACATAGCCCCTGCCCACAGGAGACCCCCCAGGGCCACGCTGCAAGGTCTTTCTTACTTTGGCTTCCACCCACACATCACCAGGGGACTGCTTTTGTAACAGGGTGGTCCCCAGGAGAAGGGGTGTCTCCCAGGTTTCCTGTCCCACCCAACGTAGGGTGGAGCTGAGCAGGATATGAGAAGCTTGAGACACACAGAAGAGAGGACACACACAGAGGAGACACAGACAGAAGAAAGGAGGAGATGGAAGAAGGGTGGAGAGCCAGCAGAGGCCCAAGGAGCAGAGAGACTTGTAAAGAAGCTGCACTGGCCTGGACTGGTTGAAATAGACGTGGGTGAGAGACCCGTGGGGAGGTTAATGATGGCTGTGTTGATTTTGGTTTTGATTTTGTTCTGTTCTCTCAGAATTGTCTGTCTGTATCTGACCCTTCTGGATGGGTCCCTGCCGAAAGGTATTTTGGTTCCTCCCAGAATTGTCTGGCTGTTTCTGACCCTTATGTGTGGGTCCCTGCCATAAGCTGTTCTAGACTTATGGCAGGCTTTCGAGACTTGCTTTGGGCCAATCCCGTTTGGGTGGACTTGTACCCACGAGGAGTTGGATAACATGGGGTGCTTGACTTAGAAAATATATTCTTTTTCTTCTCTGTCTTTTCTAATTGTATTAAAGTCTGGTTTCCACAAAAGGTCCTGTATGTTTTGTATTGATGCAGCGGATGGCTGAACCCATTTAGTACAGGGCAGGTCTGGGGTTTCGGGGGTGTCCCTCTCCCTGCCCTGTAACACTTTGAGTCCATGGAAAGCAGAAGCTCAGGGTCACAGAAGGTGAGGGCTGCCTACCTTACTCTGATATGTCCAGTACAAGTAGTAGCCCTTGGGGTCCACACGTAGGATAACTGGGAGGGCTACTGCAGTTTCCTATAGAGAGAAGGGGTCAGCTCTCTGCTCCGAGACTTCAGGCCCAGTTTTCCTGGCCCTGGCCGGGGTTTCAGAGCTTACCATCTCAGAAGGTGGTCATCCAGGGGATCTCTAGACATTTCCCTTTGTTCCCCAGAGCTAAGGGCTGGGTGTAAGCTTTAAAAATGATGAACCAGGGGTGGGGAGGGATAGAGGATTGGAGATGGCATTTCTGGAAAAGAAGGGGTTTTCCCCCTAGACCCCAAATAGAGGTTCTCCATTTAGACCCCAAACAGGGTCTTCGCATCCACCTCACCCTGTTTTCAAGGACACAACTCAGTTGAAAGAGCAGAATGCCTCTTCCAAAACTCCACGCTACCCCCAGGAGAGCTCAGCACAGTGAGAACCCATGGCCCGAACCCCCACAGCTATGTCCAAGGCCCTCCACCATCCAACAATGTGCCAGCTTCCTGCATGTCCCCTCCTCCTCTCCATGAATGTCCCCTACCCCAACCATCCCATGGACACAGACCAAGTGTGTTCCCACCTCCCGCCTGAGCACCTACCCTCCCTTGTCTGATAAATATCAATACCTTCAAGGACCCACCCAACCTCACCTCTTTTGCAAAGCCCTCCCTGAAACCTGCTGTAACAACGGGGTGGGAGAAGGTTTGCAGAACTCAGAGCCCATCCGGGAATTCCCAGAGGCTGGCGGGCTCTGGAGAAGCAAGCCTGTGCCGGACACTGAACCAGAGCATGAGCGACATGCCCTGGGCTTGCCGATGGCGCAAATAATGGAGGCGGGCACTAGCCTTCCGAATTCCCGCTGCACTCACAGAACCAATAGGCTGCCTTTCATTGTAGTGGCCTCTGCACTCATCCATAACAAGATAGGAAAGTGGAAGTGTCCAGCTAGGCTTGGTAGTTGTACAGCAAACCCAGACAAATGCCGAATTTACAAAGGCAATGGCCCAAGAAAAGCTTCTCCAGTCAGGGGTGGTCAGAATGTAGGAGAAAGAGAACACTTTTGAGGAGGCTAATTCTGGAGAAAGCTGTGTCGTGTTGTGAACTTCATCCTCCCACACCTCTCATCCCCATCAGAGGGATGGGGGTATCTGATCCTGCACCTTAACTGGGTGACGGGCTTGGACTGCACTTGGAGAGCTTTGGTCACCCCTGCAGTTGTGGGCTGTGACAGTCTGACTCCTGCCCCCGAAACCGAGTGAGTGGCAGACAGGCTGATTGTTGAAGGCGAAGAGACCCCAGTGTGCTAGATGGGCTCGAGTCCCCAGAGACTGACCCCAGAGCATTGGCAGGGTCTAGAGCAGGCCTGAGAGAGGGGCAAAGACTCCAAAGCTACAGGAAGCCGCAGTGGCAACTGGAGTCCAAGGGGATGAAGAAATCATTACCAGCGACTGCCTGAAACAGACATGGCAAGCAAGAGACCCCAGCTCAAGAGCCTCGCCAAGAATCCTCAAGAATGTCCGCCTCTTATTCAGAGAAAGACTCAATCTTAGCTTTCTGCCAGGCCCATAGATCATGATGACATCTGTTCCATGAGGAATTTGGGGACCCCTTTCCTATCTCCCTCTCTGCACCCCCAAACCCCCCTCAACCCCCAACGAGGCTCGGAGGAAGAGCAGCAGGGAATTCTGTCACAGGCCTTTCAGAAAACCTGCAGCCCACTTGAAATAATTCCTAGAGGGAGGAGGGCAGACACGTCCTTCTAAAATAAAGTTGGGTTTTGAACTATAACTAATTTCTAAAATAAGACTAGGTTTTGTGATGAGAAGTGGCCCTACGCGTTTCCTTCCAAGGGCAAGAGGAGAGCTTCTCCCGCCAAATACATTGTAAAGGGGTCATAGGAGACAAAGTTAAATTGGGAGTTGATTATATCCAGGCACGGTGTTTATTCGACATGGCACACTCGGCATCCCCAGGTCAGCTGCCCAGTGGGCTGAGAGCAGACCCTGTCTCACGGGTGCATGTAGGCCGAGACTGGGCTTGGGGCGGTCCAGCTTACGGTCAGGGTCCTTGGAGAGGGGTACTCTACCAGCTACCCAGGTGTGGGCTTGCCCGTCCCCACCCCTAGTGATTCCCCAGTTACACACACTTCCCAGAGGAACTGAGAGAGTCTACTTCATTTTTCATTCTGAGCCACTTCCCTCATTCCACGGGCTCCTCTGCCACCTTGACCACACCACTCCTGGGGAAGCGGGAAGCTTTCTCCATGCCACATCCCCAGTCATGGCCATCACATTACTCACCCTAGCCTAGCCCTGACGCCCAAGAGCCCCAGCCTATCTTCACTCACACCCAGAACCCCTGAGCCCACCCTAAGGCCAGAGTGAGCCGGAAGGGGCCCTCCCCTCCCCACAGAGCCTTCCTAGTCTCTTCCTCTGACCTTCCTCGGATCAGCCACTCTGACTCTTCACTGGACCTGACCACAGCCTCCCCTCGCTGAGGAGGGGCCTCGTTTTGTTCTCCTGACCCCACAAAGAGAAGCGCCGGCCTCCAGCAGGGGTCTCAGAGGACCAGAGGCTGGGAAGCAGGTCCCAATTTGGGAAGGCGCAGACGCAGCGGAGACAGAGCTGTGGGCAAAGTGGGGCCTTCCCCCTTCCCTGTAGACAGGCGGGCGGCAGGGAGGCAGGAAGAGCCGCCAGCAGAAGCAGAAGTCAGTCAGCTCCCTCCCTGAGCATGGAGCCCAGCACCCCACCCCCACCCGTTCTCACTAGGGTCCCGGGGCCCTTTTGTGGTAGTTGCTCAGCAGCTCAGAGGTAAGAAGACTTTCCTGGCCAGGTGGGGAGGAGTGAAGGATTCCAGTCTGGGGCAAGAGTGGAGTGTCTATGCTGAGAGTAGGGGCCTGGCTACCTCTTCCTGCAGCTCTAAATCAGCTCTGGGCCCACCTTCCTTCCACTAATGTGACAAGGAGCAACAAACTGGCTCTTCTAGGCAGCTCTGGGGGAGGACCGACTCAGACTCAGACCCAAAGAAACTTTCTCCTGTGACCACTGAGGCAGACCACCCTCCTCTCATATGCAACCCAAGGACACACAATGGGGCAAACACCCTCACCCCCAGGCTTGTTTATCCAGGCATTTGTGTCAGCTGCTGGCCAAGCCACACAGGCACCCGGGTCCTGGAAGACATAAACCAACCCACCCACCCTAGCAGAACCCTCTAACGGCCTGGACCCCCATCCCAGGGCCCCCGCAGCCCGCTGCCCCTGCCCCACTCACATCGTCCCATTTGATGAAGCGCTCCCCTTGACTCAGGTAGGCCTTCACCTTGGGGGGCAGCAGAACAGGGTTGAGCAGAGACATGGTGTCAAGTGTCTGTCCCTCTTGGGAGAGACTAGGCAGGCACAGGCCGGCAGGAGGAGGAAAAGAAGGAGGGGAGCTGCTGCCCCAAGTGGGTCCGGAAGTCTGAGAGCTCTTAGAGACCGTGGGTGGCTGGCCGTGGCTGGGTGCAGAGCTGAGTGCTTCTGCCTGGGGCCCATCTGCTTTTTAAATCAGTCTCCTCCCGCTTGCCTGCTGTGGGGGGCTGTGGCCACTGCTCCTGCCCAGGGAGGCAGGCCTCCCCTCCTCAAAGCCCCCGCCCTCACCCTCACCCCATGCCTCAGCACTTCCTGCTTAGAGCTTCCTTCTCTGTGCAGTTCAGAGCCGGTCATGAGGCTCAGTAGTCTCCCAGTTGTTAGACCCTAGTCAGAGGCAGCTGGGGGGCTGGAGAAGGAACAGCATGGGGGCCAGGGTGGGTATTATTGACAATGCTGGGGCTAAAGAGAGGGTGCAAGGAGGGCGTTAGTGGAGGGGACCACCATGGAGGTGGGGTCTGGCTGGGATTGAATGTTTTGAATAAGCAAAGTTTGCTAAACGGCCAGCTCCACTTTCTCAATGCTTCCTCCCCATGAAAATGAGGTGCAAGTGAGGCAATCACTACCCTCACCCACCATAGGTAACTCTCCTCCTGGCCCTCTGACCCTGGCAAGGCCTGGAGGCTCCATTAACCAGTCTCCACCTTGCACACTGCTGCTTTGAGCAGCCCTTAACCAGCAGCCTCCACTGCCTTCTCTTGCCAGCTTCCTTCCTCTACTCTGTGCACAAGGCCAGAGGCAGAAAGGCCAGCTCTGGGTGTCCCTTCAGGGGGCATGTCCCTAACATGGCCCCTGGCCCAGGGAGCTCAGTCCCAGCCCAGCTCAGTTCAGCCACCCACTTCCTCTTACCTAACCTGCTCCTCTTATCACCCTCCTTAATCCAGTGAGGGGGGAAGGGGAGCAGAGAGTCTGCTCATGACTTCCTTCCCCTCTCAGGGCCTGGGCTTTTCTACTACCGCTGGCAATTGTGGGATTCTCACACAGGCCCTAGAATTGCCTCTGTTGGCTAGCTGGGGCCAGGGCAGGAGGATGGGGACTGGTGGGGCTAGAGCTAAGGGAATTACTAGCATAAAAATAATCCCTAGAAAAGGATTTCTAAGACCACTGGAAGAGAGCATAGAACAAGGCCTGACTGAAGCTCTGAAATACTTGGAAACTACTCCCTTTTCCACAACCCATCCCCACCCCCCACCCCCAGTACTCTGCCTCCCTGGGGATGAGCCCTTCCAAGATCTATTGTCTTTCATCTCTCCCTCCCACTCCCCTCCCAGCCTAGGGCCCCTCTGGTGTCCCCTGCAGTTCTGATTCCCTTGCTGGGATCGGGTTCCCTCTGTCTGTTTGAATGGACTTTGCAAGGGAAATCCCTGCCCCTTCTCAAAGCCCCTGCACCTGCCACCTGCTGCCACCCCAGGTCCCACACCTAAGTCCCTCCCTCTTAGCTGCCCTGCAGCCAGGAGGCTGCTCTCCACTTTGGGCTTTTAAAGCCCAAAGCCCTCTCTCCCTCAGCCTGGAAAGGGGCAGGGACTGCACCTCTCCTTTCCTGGGATGGGCGGTGCCATGAGGAAGGCAGGGACTTCTTACTCTGGTTCTTTCAGTCTCAGGCTCTGAAGATTAAGGCTCTGAATCCACAAATAAAGCCAGCTGTACCCAGTGACAGCAGTGCCTGAATCCAGTTCTTGAGAGGCCTAACTATGGCTTCCGCGGGGCTGTACTCGCCAGCCCTCATCCTGCAAAGCAGCCCTCAGAATGCAGGAAATCCACACAGCTAGGGAGCCAGGAACACCTTCATCAAAGAGATCTTCTTTTCTTCTAATAAAGACATTTAGGTTTTAAAAATGAGTTGAGAAAGAAAACTATTGTGTAAATAATGGTAGAGTGGATGTGGAGAAAATCAGGGAGGTCACACGAATCCCTGGTTTGGGCAACATGGCTCCTGGGCTGAGCTGAGTAGAGGGCACACCAGGCAGCCTGCCAATCACACCCTAGGGCAGAAGGTGGAAGGGTGAGGATGCCCCCTGCTGGCCACACTGGAAAACAAGTGCCTCCTGGGGAAAGGCTGGGGATACAGGCAAAGCTGACTTTCAGGGTTGTAGCTGGTAGTGTGTCTTTGGTACTTCATGGAGACTGTCGCAGGTGGTAGTGCAACCGGTGGCTGAAGCCAAAGACTGTTACAGGTGGTGCCTCCTGGAGGGGGTTGCTGGTGAAGATGGATAGCCCCAGGAAAAACGCTAAGAAGTATCGCATTTTGAGGTGGAGACTCTGATAGGAATATGAGGGACTGCAGAAGCAGCCCCCAGGATTCGGTGTAGGGATTTAGGGTTTGAGAATTCAGCGTTTGGGATTCAGCGTTTTCAGATCTTCAGCCATACCCGGGTCAGAGATTTGGGCCCCCACAACACCGCTTTTCCAGAAGGCTGGTGCAGGCCCTCTGAAGGACATAGAAGGCCTCCAGCCCCAACCTCAGAGAGGAAAAGTTCGGAAGCTTTGCAAGTAGCCCAGCTACTGAAACTGTTCCCGGTTTTGCTGCTGTTACAACCTGTCAGGGAAGGCGAAGACCCAGAGCTGGGCACCTCGCTGAGCTGCGTGAGTATGACCGTTTGTCGGTTGCTCAGCCACTGCAGCTGCAGTTTTTAGTGTTGCTTGTCTGTTGCTGCACTGGGGCATCTCCTTTTATGTCTTCTGTTGTCTTCGTTAGTTGGAACCCAGCCTATAGTCTGGCTGCCGCGTGCTCCAGGTCTGCAGTGGAAGGAAGACGCCATCTTGGGCGTGTGGCCTATTGTTTGGGAGAGGAGCTCTGTGTCCTCAGTGATGAGAAGACGCCGGCTTAGATGCTTTTTGTTTGGGGCTTGAAAACTGGACACTGCTTTGGGTGAGGTAAATGGCCATTTTTGGCCTCAGTAACTCCTTGTTTTTCCCTGGTTTGTTAAATAAATCCCATTGTTGGGCCTCCCCGGTGGCGCAGCGGTTGGGCGCTGAGCTGCGGGCAATGCTGGTTCAACGGCCAGCCGGGGAGAATCCCACATGGTGCGACAGACCTCTCCTGCCTCGCCCGCTGCTCTCTTCTGCAGTGTATCTCTGATCTGCCTGTTCTGCTCCCCACTCTGTCTCTGGTGAACCCTCTCGCCGCCCTGCACCTCTGGCCTGTACCCCAGCTTGTATACATAAATAAATTAAAAAATTCTTAAAAAAAATAAATAAATAAAAATAAATCCCATTGTTGTGTCCCCTGAGCCTGAGTAGCCTTCCAATTGTGCGCAGGGGTCAAGAACTCAGACAGTGACTGGTAAACTATATGGGCAGTGTCCCTGGCTGGTTTTAGTGTCCCTTGCTGCCCTGTATCAATAGGAATTCACCTTTTGTTGTTGTTGTTAAAGATTTATTTATTGATGCATACAAGCTGGGTGTAGGCCAGAGGTGAGGGGCAGAGGGGGGGTGGTTGGGGTTGGGTGATAGTATTGACCAGAGACAAGAGTGGGGAGCAGAACAGCCAGACTGACTGAAGTACGCTGCTGAGGGGAGTAGTGGGTGAGACAGGAGAGGTCTGCTGCGCCATATGGGAAGCTCACTGGCCTGGGATCCAACTTGTGCCACAGTAGCTGTGGATAGCTTCATTGTGCTGAGACTTAATCCCCTGTGCCACCAGGGATGCCCAGGAATTCACCTTTGACATGGTGCTGCTTCCCAGAAAGATACTGGCAGCTTGAGTCCAGGAGAGGTTATGAATCCCTTCTCACTTTGCAGTTTTGTATGGGAACCTCGTGCTTTGGTTTCTCAACCTATTCACCAGAGAATCTGAGCAATGGAAGTTGAATTCAGATCTTCAGGTAGCCCAGTTACTGGTCAAGCAAGAGTCAGATTAGATGAATTTCTTGATTTACCTAGTGAACCTGTGGGGTGTGGGATCCCTGAGGCCTATAGCATCTCGGGCCAATTGCTAGCTTGCTTTTGGAATGAAGGTGGCTCAGTTGTTGCATCCCCTGGGAACTGTTTCCCAGTCTGGCCTAAGGAGCTATATTCACTGCTCTATAAACACAATCACTTACTAACTAATTTATCTAGTGATAGCAATCATCCTGTGCCTCAACTTTCTCACCTGTAAAATGGAGACAATAATGTCTCACAGGGATGTTGTAAGGATTAAATAATATAATGTATGTAAAGTACTGAATATAGTGCCTGCACATGGGCACAATAGTACCATCATCATCATTAATTAACAGACACTGGTAACAGCAATGCAGTTTCTTCCTTCCTCCTGCTCAGTGCATATGCTGTTTAAGAGTCTTCACTGACTTACTCTTTGGGGTGGTTTTATTTTTCAGCAATTTTTGTGAATTGGTAGCTGAGCCCACTTTCCCAGAGCAGGCTGAGTTAGGAGTTCTTCTGGCTATGGACCTATCCCAAGTCCTTCTAGAATTAAAGAGGGAACCATATAGTACTTAGAAATAGAAATAGAAAAACATTGGTCCCATACGTGTTTCCCATTCTCTATCAAATTTACCTGGAAGTGTAGCTAAGTGAACAGTGGCTCCATCCTTAAGAAGCCCAGATTTTAGTCTCAGTGGGAGTGAAGGTTTGCTGAGTGACCTTGGCAAGGTACCTGAGCTCTCTCATCTGTTATCATTTCTAGATTCCTTCCAACTCTAAAAAGCTTTCTCTTTCCAGACAGAAGGGTCAACCTTGTCACTTTTATCTTCTGCTTTTCCTCTGAGAGATAGCAGGCCTCTGTTCATCTGTCTATGAAATAAACTGTTTTCATAAGTGTGATGGAAGTTAGTCAGGCGCCATCCCTATCCAGGCAGGCATGGGGCTTTGCTCATAGAAATGCCTCCGGTGCTGATTGATTGTTTCCATCTTTACTCCTATCCTAATCCACATTTTTACCTGTCTGGCCAGCGTCAGTGAACAAGCCCCTGATCTATATGAACAGCAGGAAGCCAGTGAGGTCAGGGAGTATTTTGGGAAACACACTCAGGATCCCAAAACATCCTAACCTGCTGGGAAAACAGCCTGAACCTCACAAGGTAAAATGAACAGAGTTTAACTGAGAGATCTTGGCCTTTCTCCAAGGCACCGACTGTACAAGGACAGGGTGGGGAAGTGGCGGCTTAGCAGAAGCATGTGTGAAGAAAACTGAGGGTTTTCACTGACAGCCAGCTCCATCTGAGTCAAATGACAAGGCTGCCAAAAAAGCTGATGTCTAGACTCTTCGTCTGCTGGATTAAAGTTGAGTACCGTGTCCAGTGATTCTCCACACTGATACCACACCAGAATCACCTGGAAAGTTCTGGTAATACCATACACTCCTTGCCGCACCCAGATCCTCTGAATCAGGATCTGGGGCAGTGGGTGGAGAAAGGGGAAGGAGAGTGAGGAGTTGAATTTCTTATGGGCTTTGTCCTTTCTTCCAGCTTGCGGCCAGGGTTCTAGAATTCAGGAAGTTTCAGTCCCGTTCTCTTTCTCAGCCTGGCAGACAGCTGATGTACTCTGGAACTTCACTTTAGGTTGCTTTATTATGGGGAAATACACAAACTGGAGGACATATGGTGAGGGCAGCTGTGACATAGGATGCTGGAGGAAATAGGCATAGAAGGCTGGAGATGCCCCTTCAGACAGATGAAGCTTGTTCTGCAGGGTCTCCAAGGCTAGACTCCTAGGTGACAGGTGACTGTCTTACAGCAGGTTTCTCATGAAACATTCTGAAGCAGAGATTTGCTTGTATGAAGTTTATCTGATCTTAGAAACACCCCTGAAGGAGTGAAGGGCTCAGGATTGGGGAAGGAAGAAATTGACCAATGAAGCAGTCATAACAAAGGATGCCTCCACAGGGAGTTCTGGGGCTGGGGTGACCCTTTGGAGCTGGCCCCACCAGAGGCAACAGGGCTGACCTTTGAACTCCCACGTTGACCAGGCAGATTATCCATAGGGAGCGTTCTTTGAGGGCTGAAGGAAATGCCCAGAGAGAGACTCTGCTATGATCCGTCAACAGTCAGTGCTCCTAGCAATTTAGGGATAAGCTACCAAATCTGGTGCCCTGTCACCACCATGACAGTCCACTCTTACCTACTTGCTTCATAGGTCAGCTCACTCTACCTTGGGATATTCTTCCAGGATTCTGGTGATCACTTTTTCTGCAAAAAGTACAGGAAGTGGGATGAACTGTAGCCCCCGCTACTATAGTTCATCCTGATGTCACAACTGCTGTTCAGCATCCCCCCCTCCCAGTACCCATTCTAGATTCTCTCTACTTTCAACTTGTACCTCTCTTCTGGTTGAGGTATCTTCTCTGGGGATGGAAATGACTCAGATCTTCATTCTTGAGAGATTTGAGCACCTAATCGCCATCATCTTCTCAGGCCATGCTGCTGAATTTATCTACTTACCATCAAAACTGGTCAAAAGATACCTGAATAACCTTCGTGCAAAACATATTCTTCCCTGACTCCATTATATAGCTGCAGCTCTAACTCTCCCAAAGGATCAGGGTCAAATACCCCTGCCAGGAAGTAGCCCCTTTCTTTGCCTGTTGGCCTCTTGACACAGGAATGTGAAGGATGGAAAGCAGCCACACTTCAAGTTTATGGAATTCTTGTTCTGTCCCCTGGTGGAAGTGTTCAGTCCCTAGGATCTAGATTCTCCAAACCCAGAAAGCCTGGAACTGTAGGAATTTCCCCCAACATGGTCACTAGAAGTGATTGTAAATGGGGTTATTCCACTTCCATCCACCCCTTGTTCCCTAGACCTCTGGATTCTACCCGTTGGGCCACAGCACCATGTCATAGTTCTTGAACAGGGTTCCTATTTCGTGCTGGAGCATGGGGTCCCATGATTTCTAAAATGGTGCTTCAACTGCACCTTTGAAAGACTGTTCTTTAACTCTATCAGCTTTATTCACCAGAGGGTCACAAGTATGCTGTAGATTCTATGATCACGTGCTCACTCTTTTGCTGTAAAGTGGAACTCTTGTTCTGATGCAACGTGATGTGAGAGCCCATGTCGGTGAATCAAACACTTTTAAGCCCTCAGAGAGTGGTGCTGATTGAGGCTGTTAACAAGAAAGATAAATCCATAACCAGAATATATGCCAATTCAAGTCAAGATGAGTCACTGACCTTTCCAGATTAGAACAGTTCCAACATAGTCAACTGGTTACCAAGAGGCTGGTTGGCCATCAGTTGGTTGCAGATTGGACATTGGGCAGCAACAATAGCTAGAGGAGCTTTGGTCAGTGGGAGCCTATTGTGTTAGGTCATCCCCACCACCATGCACAACATGCCTCCATGTAGCCTCCATCTGTGCCAACATGGCCACTGTATTCACGTGCCCATTGTGCCAACGCAAGTAGTTAATGACAGGATGCTAATATCAACTAGCCAAGTCATTCCACTTGGTTATTTTGCACTTCTCTCCATGGTGGATTTTCTCCAATGGTGTTAACATGCATTAGACAGATCTTCACACACCTTGTGCCCACTCTCATCCATACGTCCAAAGGCCATCTTGTTCCCAATCTTCCAGTATGTTTTCATTGTAGGCCTCTTACCAATGAGTCAAGCCATTTGCTACAGTCTATCAGATAATATATACTTTTCCCAAAATATATACTTTTCTACCAGGTTGCCATGACAGTGATTCCGGTCCCCAGAGAGCAATGTCAACTCAGATGCTGCATCCAGTAGACCTTAAAAGTTTCAACTATTCCACTTTCCCCCCCGTGCATCTGCCCAAGTAAATGGCCATTGGAACCTTTGGGGAAGGAGTACAGATATCATGACTGTATTGCCATGGTATTACAGAATTCCTCCTGGAGACTCACCTTCGCTATTAGTCAGTGGGTTCTGGATCCAAAAATTGAAGCAATGTCTGGAAACCAGAGGTTTTGTGACTTTTCATTGGAACGTTTGTCATCAACCTCCTGATTGATTTTTTTACCCTGGATTTCTTTTCATTGTACAACTCAACGATTCTGTGTGTGGTCTACAGATCCCTAAGGGGTTCGGAGACCTCTGAGGGGGTTCACATGGTCAAATTATTTGCATAATAATACTAAGATATATTATTTGCCTTTTTAACTGTTCTGACATTTGCACTGATGGTGAAAAGCAATGATGGAGAAAATTTTGGCACCTTAACAAACTGAGGCATTGGCACCAAACAGTTCTAGTAGTTCATTGGGGGAGGGGGGGAGAGAAACAGAGACAGAGAAGGAGGAGGAGGAGGAAGAGGAAGGAAGGGTAGAAGAGAAAAAAGTCAGTTTTAGTTAAGAATGTCCTTAATAAAACAATAACAATTATTAAATTTTATTAAATCATGACCATTAAATACATGGCTTTTAAAAATTCTGGATGAAATGGGAAGTACTCTACGACCTACAGAAATGTAATAGTTCTCTCAAGGAAAAGCATTTGTGTAATTGAGTTACCAGTTAAATTAGCCATTTTAAAAAATGGAACACTGCTTTCACTTGAAAGAATAACTGACAAACTATAGTTATTGAAACTTGGTTATTTGGCAGACATTTTCTCTAATTTGAACTAAGGAAGTCATCCACTTTGAGGAAAGCAAATGATAGTGTTTGTTACTAATGATAAAATTTGAGCTCTTAAGTGAACATTAACATTTTAGGAAACTTGCATATATTCGCAACTTATATGACAAATTCTCAAAACTTTTTATGATATTTAAAAATGTGGTTTTTAAAAAATATTGTATTTTTAAAATATTATACAATGTGGATATTTTAGATCTGCATAATCCAGTCAATTAATATTTCTAAATGATCAAAGCAGGGTGTTATAAAATCGTGCATGGGTAAAAGAGATACTCACAGTACAAGGTAGATGGATAGACTTTATGTAATTAAGTACAAAAAGTTCTTTGCTCTTGTTTCATATTCTACATTGTAGTCATGGCTACATGTAAGAAAATAATACTTATTGAATTTTGGTGACATTTCAAAAAATATACTCTCAATCATCTGAAAAGGCCATTAAAATGCTCCTCTCTTTTCCAACTAGATATCTGGGTTAGGTCGAATATTTTTCGAGTGTTTTAACCAAACCAATATATTGCCAGCAGAAGTACAGAAGAAAATCCAGTTGCCTTCCATAAAGTCACATTTAAGAAATTTGCAAAAAAATGGGGGAGGGGGAACCAGTCATTCATTCTATTTTAGAAAATAGGTTGTGGTTTTTTGTTTGTTTGTTTGTTTGTTGTCATAAAATTCATGTGAACATACAATAGGCTACTTTTTAAATAAGTAAATATTTCACACATTTCTCAGTCTCATTTCTCAGATGGTGAAAGTCAGTAAATACAACACACATTAAACACTCTTTGAGATGTCACTTTTCAAGAAAGTGTAAAGTGATTTTGAAACCAAAAGGTATGGAACCACAGGTAGAGGCTGAGCAACTTGGCTGCTCCAGGGGTACTTTGTTCTACTGACCATCTACATAACTCTACTGTCAGGACACCCCCCCGCCCCCGCAATGTTCCACCTTGCTGCCAACCTCTGGCCTTCTGTTATATCATGCCCCCATCACTCTTGTTGATACTGGGGAGCCAGTTCTGGAATGGCCTCCTGCTATTCAGCCCTGGTCGACAGAGGACAGCCCAGTCTGAGTTCTTCACCAGTACAGTCCTCGCTGCTTTGATAACCAGAGTATCTTCTGCGCCTTTCTACGAAACTAATTATGCTTCTGACCTCACATAGAAGATCCATTATGCATGCCCACTTCTATGAGCGTTCTGAACCCTTTTTCCACCTTCTGGCATGTTAGCCCTGTCATTTCCATTTTACTTGGTGAGCCACTGCCTTTCTCCTGTCTTCCAGAGTCCTTGTCAGCTATTAAGTCCTGTTTCATGGGAGAGTGCTTCCATATCAATAAACTCTCCCTTATTCAACTTAATATTCATCATCCCCTTGATCCAGCCATGCACGGGCTCCTGACTGCTGCCAGTATATACATGTGAGCTACTCTGGCAGCCCTTTGAGTGCATCGCCCTCTTCCTCCCCGAGAAAAGCAGACTCTGCTAGGTTTTGTTACAATTTGACCCTATTTATTGGTCTTGAAGGCCAGGAGAGAGGCAGCTTCCTTTGCAACCAAGGGCAATTCCCAGGGACAAAGGCAGCTATAGCCCTCTGTAGCCAACACTCCTGGCAGGTGGAGGAAAAAGAGCCTCCATCCTGACCGTCATCGCGGTGGCAACCCACCTCCACTACTTCAGAGATAAAGTTCAGCTCTACCTACGAGGCAAATTAGAGCAGGTGAGAACTGAACACTCTGGAGCAGAAAGACTCAGGTTTGAGCTCTAACTCACTCTGATTTTTGGCATGTTACTTAACCTTTTTGAGGCAATCTCCTCCTCTCTAAAAATGAAGATAAGCAGTAAGTACGTGATAGGTTGCTGTGAGCCAAAAGAGACAGGGAATGCAAGTGCTTAGTATGGTGCCTAGAACATAATGAGGGCGTGGATGTCGCTGCTGTTTAACTGGTCAGAACTTTCCAAAGCCTGTAAAGGCTGACTGAGGGAGCAGACAATAAGGTGCACCATCGCAGAGAGTCTGTTAGCTGACTCTGGAGAGTGCTTCATCCGGGTGTTGTGGAGAAGGTTGTAGGGTCTGTGGGAATACTTACAAAAGATGACCTTTGGGGCTCATTTTGTCCCCAAGTTGGCTTGATTGCCTGATTTCTCTGATTCTGCCTACCCTTGGCAGGGGAGAGGCACTTAGAGAAGCATATTCACTTTCAGGCCACTAGGGGGCCATTTAGTTGTCTGCAACAGGAATAGTACACTAATGGTTTCTTAATGGCTCAGGCACCAGGGAGATCAGGCTCAATTATATCTGAAAGCATTTTGAGTTCCTGGGGTAAAAGACACTATGCAAATCTAGATAATAAATAGGGCTTATTGATGACAGGTTAAAGAATCTGGCACTGTTTAGTTTGGAGAAGAATACAGAGAGAGGAACTGAATAAGGGCTTCAAGTACATTACTCTTTAGTATAGAAAGGAGTGACATGCTGTTTTCGACTCCACTGGGAACCAAGCAAGAAGAAAGAAGTTTAATTTGCAACCAGAGAAATACAGAGTGCATTCAAGAACGAAGATGGAAGGAGGCTTTGGATTGGCCTTAGCTGGAATTTTAAAGATTAGTTCACATTGGTATAGTTAGTACAACAGTGAGGCCAGAGAGCAGGAAGACAACATCCAGAGACAATTCAGGATTTTAACTTAGTGGGCTGCCCTGGCTGAACTGGGAGCAGAGTGGGAAAGGATGCTGTCTTTTCCCCATCAGTCTGCAGAAGGCAATAAACACTCCAAACTTCCAAGGGCCTTGAAATTTCCCAGAAAGTAAAAAGGCAGGCTGTTCTGGAAATGGCATCCAGTTGGCCATTGCTAGTGGCAGACTCATACTGGGCTTCAAGAATGAGAGCAAGGGGCTGGTTTATAGGCCTGTGGTGCCGGTAGCTGGTCAGCCCTGATCGCCTCCTTACTTGTGTCTTCCTGTAGTGACAGGAGAGCAGGGCAGCAGTGTTGGAAAGGGATTTCCTCACAAAAGGCTATGGTTCTAGAAGTTAAAGGTTCCCATGAAAGAGGAAGGGACTGAAATAGCAGAGAGGGTGCTGCCCCCACAGTGTCAGAAGCCAGGAGTCAGAAGCAGGCAGGAGGAGGGGTTCACCCACAAAAGCCCATCACTACCACAGTCCTCTCCCCACACACACTCAGGCAGACACAGTCTCCCACACTCACTGAGACACCCAGACGTTCTGCACACCCAGCTCTGGGAACACAGGAAGTAGAATTCAAGGAGGAGGGAAGCAGAAATTCTGGAAAACCTTATAGAGAGGGGATGGGGAGGAATGGCAGCAGCGACAACAGAGGGAAAGAGGAGGAAAGAGTGGGGAAGGCACAGGGAAAGTGGCTACTGAGCATGTGAACTTGGAGAGTTGTCAACGCGGACTTCACCTGGGATAAACTTTACCTGGGGGGGTGGGGAGGGAACGGGAACCACCGCGCAGTCTCAGGTCAGGAGAGGGTGAGAGCTGGGAAACTGAGAGTTTAGCTATACTCCAAGGTTCACTGCAGCTCCTTAGGTCCAAATCTGAGGATTGGAAGCCCCCAATATCGGGACCTGGGACCTGCGACGTGTTGCAAACGTGGAGACTAAGGTGGCAGGGACTTCAGAGAACCAGCTCAGTATGTGGAACTGAGTACTCAGTACTGTTCGGGAAACTCCGGCAAGTCTGAATAGCCCGAGTCAGGGCTCGAAGAGAACAGGGAACCAGGAAGATTTCAGCAAAGTCCCGAAAGCAAGCCCAGACCGGGTGGGGGAGGAAGGATACGACCACCTCTGATCACAGTTCGAGCTTCAGGCTCTCGGGAGCCTAAGCTGGACGTGCACCAGGCTCACTAGGTGTGAAGGGGTCTGGGACACCCGCCTGGACGGTACTTGGAGCAGAGCACGAGCCGGAACCACGTGCGTGGTACCACTCTTACTCCGGGGGTAAACTGAGGCCTGGGGGTTCAAGACGCTGCAGCTTTTGCACCTGTCGTTTCGTACTGTCCGGGCGGAGGGGGGGCGGTGCCAGAGTTGACAGCTCCGCTCTCTGACCGCCCCTCTCCGCCCCCCTTTCCCAGTTCCGCACTCCGCCCCAAACGAAGCCTTTCCCCTTTTAAAGTAGCGCCCGGGGCTCGCAGCCTCCCCGCGCCAGCGCGCGCGCGGGGCTACGACGACGTTGCCCTTTTAAGAACCAGCCTCCTTTAACTCTCTCTTAACGGGGCGGCCCCGCGGGGCTCGCGGCTGCCGACAGAAGCCCGCCTCCCCGCGCGGCACTTCCGGACCCCGGCGTCGCCCTTTTAAGAGGCAGCCCCCAGCAGCGCTCTCCCCCGCCCCCTGTTGCCGGCGCGCCAGGCGGGGGAGCCGGGCTGGAGCGGAGCGCGCTGTCCGCGCGGCCACTGGAGACCGGGCGGCCGGCGGCCGGGCAGGCGGCGGATGGGGACGCGGAGCCGGGCGGCTGTGGTGGCTGTGGCGGCGGCTGGGAAGCAGCTGACGGGGCGGCGGCGGCGGCGGCGCTGGCGGCGGTGACTGGTCCAGGCCCCGGCGGCGGCTGCAGCGACGCGGTGGCGGGCTGCGAACGGGCGGTGTGAGGAGCGGCGGCGGAGCGCGGAGCTGCCGGGAACCGAGGGCGCCGGGCCGCCCCTTGCCCAGTCCTCGCAGGCCGCCAGGCCCCCTCTAGCCGGGGCCGTGGAGCACCGGGGCAAAGGCCGGGGCCCCCCCATGAAGGAGCGCGACGCGGCCCCGGCCGAGCGGGGCAAGCCGGCCACCTACACCGGGGACAAGAAGGCGAAGATGGCGGCCAAGACCAACAAGAAGTGGGTCCGGCTCGCCACCGTGTTCGCCTACGTGCTCTCCGTGTCGCTGGCCGCCATCGTGCTCGCCGTCTACTACAGCCTCATCTGGCAGCCAGTGGGCGCCGGGACCTCGGGGGGAGCCGTCGGCCCGCCCCCCGGCGGCTCCAACGCCACCGGCCCGTCTGGGACTTCGGGGGCGGCTACGGCGGAGCCCAACGCCACGGGGTCGTCCCGCCGCGAGGCGCCGCGCGACGCGCCCCCACTGCAGGCGGCGCGGCCCTTGCCTCCGGAGCCCTCTGTCGACATCCCTCTGGCCGGGCCGCTGGAGCGGCCGCAGGGGCCCGAGGAGGAGGAGGAGGAAGAGGCGGCGGCGCTCGGGAGTCGTTGAACCCCTCCGCACCGGGGGCTGCGGGGACCCGACCTCCCCAAGCCCGGAGACCGGACTTTGCAGCAGGACCGGGCGGGGAGCCCGCGGGAGTGACCCCCGCGGGAGTGAACGCCCCCCTTTCCTCCAGACGATCGCTAACTCGCCCCGAGAGCGAGTGGCCTGCAGCTCGACCTTCTGCCAAGGGACCACGATTCGCCAGGGGCTCCGGGTTTGGTCTTCCCTGGGCTGTGCTGCGCCAGGGCCCTGAGCCATAAGGGGAATGGGGGGAGGGATGAGGAGATCCCAGCACCGAACCGTTCTGAACCCTTCTGCTCGCTCGCTCGCTCGCTCTTGTGTATCCTACGTTCAGGGGTGACTCGGGGCTCTCCCCCAAGACTCAGGGGAAGGGAGGGAGCGGTAGGGGCTCTTTAATAAGCTGAAGCTCTCTCAAGGAAGAGGGCATCAAAAGTAGTGGAGCTCAGGTACGTCAACCTAGTTGCAGTGGCCACAGATGCATTTAATTTATAGATCCCTGTATATAGTTGTTGACATATGCACTAGAAGCTATAATTACATAGAACTATGTGTATCCTCCCACACCCTGGGTAGCTACTGACTAATGGGGTCAAGCAAGGGCTATTTGCTTTCCCCTAAAGTGCAGCTAGCCAGAAGGGCACAAACACTGTTTTTGGTTTTGTTTTTCTCATCAATCACCCACTCTTTCCCCTATTCCCTCTGGTATTTCAAAAAGATAGGTTTATGACACAAAAGAATAGAATCGGTCTTAGACTCGTGGAAAAGGCAGTGGAAAACCTTGGGAGAAGTAGTAGCAGTTTAGGGAGGATGGGGAATGTGCTGATCCCTCCTCTTCCCACCCTAATGCCCCCACTGAAAGGCTTCCTGTTGCAACCCTAAGTATCTGGAATTGGGCCAGGGAAGAAGGAAGGGAAAGAGCAATGCCTCTGTGCTTCAGTTCTTGGCCTTCTCCTCGACATTCTTTTGGGAAGAGCAAGCTTTTGTAAGTAGAGTGGATCACAAGTGTTCTCTCCTTCCCTCCCTCCTGCTGCTTCTCCTCAAGATCTTGTCTTGTTCCTATAATCACCCTCGACTTCCCTCTATCCTGAGCCTGTAGTGACAATGTAGCCCTGCGATTAGGAGGAAATCTGTTGTGAAACCAGAGCTTTGAGCACATCCTCTGGCTGAAAAGTGGACTTCAATCTCAGGACTGTGTGTTGATAACCAGTTAACAGACCCAGGTGGGAAGGTTGAATTGACTTGTCTTTACCTCTCCTGATATACCCACTTACATGCTGCCTGTGCTTTTATTGAAATGAGAAACATCAAGAGAAATGACATGTATAGCTCTGGGGCAGTAAGAATTATACATCCTCAATTTGGATTCCATTTCCTTCTGCCACTTGCTTTTAGGCAATTGAGTGTGGGTAGTGACAAGATATCAAACCCCTTAGTGTTTCCTTTTTGGGAAATGAGGCACTTAAAAAAAAATGACAAAAACTTACCCACCTGAGTCTTGAAACAGTTTGTCTCTCCAGTTCTCAAGCCTACACTCTAGTTAGTGCTGGTCCAAGTTTACAGGACAACAGCTTGCCGGAAGCCATGTCCTGTTGTGGGCTATGACAGCTGAGCTGTCACAGCCTAGGGGCAGGCTGGTCTCACCCTCAAGGGGTCTTGGCTGGCGATTTCTGAGCAGCTGACTTGACTTTGTTCATTTGGAAGCCTTGAGGCCTTTTTAAATTTTTGGTGAGGACCTGGGGGAAGAAACAGAAAATGCCACTTTATAACTTCAATAACAGCCTGTAATTTATATTTATTGTGTGAATTTTTAGTCTATATTTTAATAATTTGTAAATTGAACTCTTATTTCAAGAACCCTTTGAATTTTCAGGAGAACATCTGGGAGCCCAGTCCCCCGTCCCCACCCTGACCCCTGCATTCTGGACTGTAAATCCACTTTGGGATGGATCAAAGAGTCTAGAGAGACCACTCCTAGGGCCAGCTGCCGGCCTCCTGACTCTCTAAAGCCTTCACTGGAATTGGGACATTAGCTCCAGCTCTAGCTGTGAATATGACCAGAGACGTTATTTATAATTCAGCCATTTAAGATATACCTGTACTCAAAAAGTCCTGTATATTTTTTAAAAGTTTTATTTTTCAGGTGAACAAAAAATACATTCTAAGAACTCTACATAAGCCTGTGTAAGTTGAACCTTTCTCTTTTCGTACTTCTTGGGGGAGGAAATGAGATTGGAAGAGGAAATGGTCTGAGATGTGGTGGATGGGTGGTGAGCTATAGGTGTAGGGGGAAAAGCAATTGCCCTGATGTTCTCTGTGCCTAATGGTTTGACAGAATTGATTTGCAAAGGGTGGCAGAAATCCATCTTAGTAGGGAAGCAATCGTGGGGTTGGAAGAACTAGTCAGCCACCTTTTTGCCAAGTAAAAAGGTTGAAAAAACTTCTGATTTTAAAGGAGTCTAAGCAGATGCCTCACTGAGGAAGCTTAGGGGCCAGTAAGTGTGCATTTAGGAAATTATTACAAACATTAAGCTGACCAACAGCTAAGGTGAGTACAAGTCACCTGTTCGATCACTGTTCTTTAAAATATTGTCATTGGCCTCAGCTCAAGAAGTGCCAACACTGAGAAAGATACACCCATGCAGTGGTTGGGCCCAGCTTTGTCTACAAAGGAGGAGGTGTGAGCCTGAGGGCTCAGAGAGGTGTAGGTTGCTTCACAGATGAGGCTTTTTCTCCCCCTTTAAACAATAAAAGCCATGTGGGTGCGAAGCACAAATATAAGGGATTAGTTATACTGTAAAATACATGGCAAGCAATTGAACTCAGCTCATTATTACACAATGCTGCCCAGTACAAACCCCAGCAAGAAGCCGCTGTCGGTGGGGCCCCCTGAGGCCTACCCTTCTCCAGAGCTGTTGGGGGTGGTGGATGGGGGTGGCCGCTGTGCTTTTACATCACCTAGAAGTCTGCAGGGGAGCAGGGGAAAGTCCGCCCTTTTATTTCCCTCTTCAGCCTACACAATGGCTTTCTGTAAGGCAGAGCAGAGGGGAGTGAAAGTTTCTGAGGTTCTAGGCAGCCCCTTTCTGTAGACGGTGACATGTGGCTTTACAGCTGCACATGGCTTCACATGTTGGGCAGATGCAGCCGTGTGTGCAGCAGAGCCTGCTGGCTGGTGTGCAGGGCACTGTGCCAGCAGAACACGGCCCTGTTGGCGGGAACAGCGTTCAGAATAACCTTATTTTCAAAGGTTAGAGATAAGCTGCAAAACTGTCCGTCAGATTTTGAGCCAGAAGAGAGGTCTGTGCAAAAGGGGATTACGTCTCTCCAACTGCTTTGCACCTGGACTCCCAGGATCATTTCTAGGCGTTTGCTTATATTAAAAGTTGCTGCGTGCAGTGCGTGCGTTTATTCCAATAGCCTGAGTTTGGAGGAAGAGATAATCCTCTTTTGAAGGTGAAGTTTTGGAGCATGAGGGGTTGGGGAGTTTGCTAAGCCGCTTAGACTGAGTTTGTGTGGGTATCATTTCTCCATTGCTGCTAAGGTGCAAGTAAGTGTTTCAAGTTTCAAGCATAGGAAATAACCATTCTTCCCGACAGCTCTCAATTTCTACATGGTACGATAGGAGACCACAGCTTTGGAAGCTTTTCTGTCTACCTTGTTTTTCAGTTTTCACTGGGGAATTCTAACATAGTGTGTTCTTTAGTTGATTATTTATATTCTGTTTTGAAATGTGGGGTGGAGGGTATCTATCTACTTGTTTTTACATGTTTAAGAGGAACTGAAGTCAGGACCCCAGCATTGGGACTCCCACAGCTATTTAAAGGGGGTCATGATTGTCCCCTTCCTGTCTGCAGAGAATGGAGATATTTCTAGAATTAATGTGCAGTAACAAAGGGCCACAATGACATATTTTTTTTTGTCTCTCCTTGGTGGAGGGAGGAACCACAATGGATTTGTTCATTTTACAGTACCAGCCCTGAGCTCCGTGCCTGGCACAGACTAGTAGATACTGTGAGTTTGATTACCTGGTTGATCACTGTGTTGGGTAGAATTGGCACTAGTGTCACTGTCGTAATCCACTCGTACTCACAGCTGCACTGGCCTCTGTGGTCACGGTTTCATTCCAAGTTTAGATACTTGCATTGCCCTGCCTGTTCTTTCTAGAAGTCCACAGTTTAACACAGATGATATTGAGTATGTGATCTATCCATTGTCTCCTCTGTCCTAGTCCTCCGGTTTAATGTTGAGCCATAAAAATACCTGCTCTATCAGCAGTGTTTCTGTCACATCTGTTTTTCTTGCTGACACAGTCTGTGGTTTTCTACTGCCAAAAAACCTTTTTTATGCTCTGTCCCCTCCAGTAACTAATTAAAAAAAAACAAACAACTTTTTTTTTTGAAGTACAAACCTAAACTCTTCTTAGGACTCTGGGCCTAAGTAGAGAAACAGCCACGGCTCCTAGGTCTACACCGTGCCGTGAGCCACTTGGTTGGAAAGGAGCATCCACGGCTAAACCAGTTTCCCTGTGCCCCATTCAATTCTATAAACATTAGTAAAACTACTACTAAATGATCAGAAAATTACCATCCAGTTCTTGCCCTCAAGGAATTTACTGTATTGCCAACTAGAATCTTTCCTGCTTTATTAACCTCAGTAATCTGGGGTTTTTTGTAATAGCTTATCAGTTAAATAACAATAATATTCTAACTTTCCTTAGGATATTTTCCATAAACCATTGCCATTAATTCAAGAACTATTTATTTAGTGCCTACAGTGGGCCTCAAAAGTCCCAAAACAGTCTTGTCCAAAAAAGCAATTATGTTGATTACCCAGGGCGTTCCTGTTAAATATAATTGTCTCTGCTACCTCAATGTTCAAAATCATGAACTGAGGTCTCCCCAAAACTCATTGTGTCCTAGAAGCCCGCTTCCCCCTCAGTTCCCCGCTGGTGATCTAGACAGTGTTGAGCCATGGCAACCAGTCTCTGCGAGGTCCGCAGCTCACAGCATCATGAGGACCAGGCTGGGAGGCAGTGTGCTTTGGGGAGGGACCCCTGAACTGGAGGAGAGGAAACTGACATGGCAATGGCACTGACGGCCCCTTGACCCATCTGCTCCCTCCTCACCAATGGTGGGGATTCATGAGACTAAATAGAGATACTAGATATTACAGCACTTGGAGAGCCTGAGAATAAAAGTGCAGTGTATACACGAGGTAATATATTTTCCAAGGTCTCTCAATTTGGGCAAAAGAGACCCATGGCAAGAAGTGCAGGCATAAAACATTATGCCAGTGCCCAGACCATTAGCGCCAGCATCACCAGGAGCTGGTTAGAAATGCAATGTCTTCTGCTCCAGGCCACAGGCAGGTGAAACCAGGGGCTGGAGCCTCCCAGGCAATTCTCATGTACCTGAAGGATGAGAGCCACTGCCCAGCCTTGCCCACTCTCATTCTGTAACTTAGGGTTGGAGCACTTCTGTTTTGACAGATGGTTATTTATCAAGGTGACTTTTGACCCTCTTTCCTGCTTGAAGCCAGCTGTCCTGCTGGGGGAAGAGGAAACACTGTGTCCCCTGAGTGCCTAAGAAAAGGGGAAAAACCTACATTATTGGTTATTTGCAGGAGAGCAGGCCCTGGAGAACTTGTCAAGGATTCAGGCCTGGAAGATTCCCACCCCCAACCAAAGGTTCTGAAGTGTTTGCCTCACCTCCTGCCCTGGGGCCTGCTGCTCCTTGAGCCAGTCCTTAAAAGGAGCAGTGGGTGCCACGTTTATTCTTTCTGGTGCCAGGTCTGTGCTATTTCACTTCCCCGGTGTCAAGTGGATGCTTAATGAGAGGCGGTGACGTGGGCCCGCTGACTTGTTGAGAGAAAGCAGTGTCGGCCTGGGCTTCGTGCAGGCTCCTCTGCTGCCTTTCCCAGCCTGGTGTTCTCGCCGGCAGGAAGCCCGTGCTCACCCTGTGTCACCCCTTCCTCAGAAGGGCTGATAACCTCACTCAGAAAGAGCTGCTCACTGAGGCCTGTGGATGCTGATAAATGGCTGGAGCAGCAGTGAAGCGGTGACCCCCTTAGTTTCTCCTATTCCCTTGATCTCCCCCCCCATTTAGCCCCCCAAATAAGAAGATAGATGGATTCGTGCCATTTCGTTTGTTCCTTTAGGGGGCAAAAGTACCATCTTTTTTCTGTTACTCCTTCCCTGAGACCAGGTTTGGGGCTGAAGCTGACTGGTGGCCAAACCTGTACCTTGCTAGATCACTGAGGATCCCCGCTTTTGGGGATCCACAATTACCCACCCCTTGACCCTAACAAAATATGGTCATGCTGCTTCTTTGGATGACAAAATTTAACTCCCAGAGGTATGGAACAAATTCTACAGAGGAGTTTATTTTCTGGGTAAAATGTTAAAGTAAGAACTGTGGTGTGAGTATGTGAGATTGCTACTGATGTAAACAGAGGGAAAAAGGCAGCACTCTGAGCTGCTGGAGCCAGTATACAGAGGCCAGGGGGATGCCTCAGACATCCATGTGATCCAGCCGGTGGGTGAGGGAAGGGAATGTTCCCTGAAGAGCACAGTCACTGTATGAGGCTTTTAACACAAGACTAGCCCAGGGGATTAAAAGCAGCTCGCTGTCTTGGAAGGCTGGGTAAATTTCACAAACCAGCCCTTGTTTCCCCGAAAGTGTACTAACCCCAGTGAAGATGAGGCTGGAAGAGAAGCTTAAGGACCAGATAAAAGACAAAGTAGACAGAAATCACACCAAATAGCTACTTCATTTATTCAGCAGACATTTACTTAGTGCCTTCATTTGCCAGCCTTTGGATATAGAGTGTCTACTGTGTACTGGGCATATTTTGCATGTTTTCATCTTTAATTTTCTCAACCACCCTTCAAGGTAGGTGGTACTAGCCGCATTTTGCAGATGAGAAAACAGAAGCTTTTAGAGGTTAAAGTTGACCGAGATCGCCCAGACAGCAGTTGGCAGACCTAGGATTCAGATTCAGTCTGCTGGTTGCCAGACCTGTGTCAGTTGCCTGCTCCCAGCTGCCTGTCATCAAAAAACATAACTTTTCTTGCAAGGTCTGTGGCTTCCGCCTGCCAAGGTGATTTGGGCCTAGGTCAGAGATCTCTTCTGTCATCTCCCTGCTGACTCCTTACTCCCCTTCGTGCCCTCCCTTCTCAGTTCCTGCAGCTCTGTGCCTGGGTTCCTGTAGCCTTGTCTTAAGACCAACTTCCCACCTTTGAGGAGTGGTCTTACCTTTGGCTGGAAAAGAGAAGGGCATCCAAGAGGGAGGCGCTCAGTCAGGCCTTTAAACACAGGAGCCAGGTAGAGAGACAACCAGCCCCATGAGCTAAGGTTCCCGGAAGAACTAACTGCTTGCTTTCTGCTCCTTATGGCTTCCATCCTAGAGCAGAGGGGGTGGTTCCCTTATCCTGAAGAAGGGCTCCCCATTTTCTGAGAAAAGTTCAGAGATATTTGCCTTACATTACACTCTTCTGGCAATTGAGATGTCCTGTGCCAGTGTCCATTCTCTCTAACCCCTAGTGGCTCTGGGGACATCCTTTCTCCTCACTTTCTGGGACGGAAGCCTTGTTTCTCCATCACCCTTCTGCCCAGCTTTCTCCTCTGCTCAGGTCCTATTGTGGGGGTTGACTCACAACTCTCCAAATTCTACCTCCCCACCCCATAGTCAAACAAGTCTTGGCATGTACCCCTTAATGAAGATACAGCTGACAGTTGGCAGCATTGGGAGCAGTTTGTGAATCTTAGAATTCAAATTCTTGATCACCATCATTTGGGGAGACATCTGAATTCATGGGCTCTACCTGAACCTGCTCTGCCACAGCCCGGTTCTCTAGGAGCTAAGAATTGTAGCGCTCACCCCAATGGGCAGCAGGAGGGAGACAAACTTGGAGTCTCTCACCCAGGCCTCTTCACATCACACAGGGTCTTCTTCCCCAAATACAGGGATGCTCCTACACTTTCTAAAATTCCTCTGATCAACTGCATATCAATTTCTTCCACACACACACCCTCACCCTCCATCCCATCCCACTCCCAGGCAGCTTCCTCACTCCTCACTACAGTAGTTGGCACCATCCACCCACTTGGGAGTGAGAAAGCATCTTCCCAGGAGCCTCAGCTTCCCACCCAACTCTGAAGCCAGGAAGCTCCCAGCTGCTCGGGACAGTGTCCCCCAACTCCCTCCAGAGCCAGCAACCAGCCCTTAGCACCTAGACTCCGTCTTTGCCCCTAGTTCTCACCACAGATATTCTAGTCCAAACCCACAGCTCAGGGATCACCTGGAGCTTCCTAGAAATGCAAATTCTCAAGCCCACCCCAGACCTACCAAATAGAATCCGCATTATTCTCTCTGCACCTTAATTTGTAAGAGGCACTGCTCTCAACAGTCTGCTCTGCTGAAAAGATACCCCCTCTCATGCTTCTAGAATAGATGGGATGGAGGGTGGAACAAGAGCCAGTCAGGAAGCCCGGACTGTGACCCCAGAGATTAGGCCCCCAATAGTGGAGAAATACTGTGCACGATGTGGACATGCCTTGGAAAATCCAGAAGGGCTGGTGAGACCCAGGCCTCCCAGCAGAAGGAGCAACCATGGCAGGGCCAGAGAGGAGGGGCAGGGGATGTCATTTTGGGGGGATCCAGAAACGAGCTTGGGGGCAAAGGGCATGCATGACACCTTTGCCAACAGGGGTGGGATGGTGCCCTCTGTGCTGCCACCACCATCCCCAGCCCTTGCTGGGCACCTACAGTGGAGATTGGCTCCTACTGTGCAGCCTGGATCTGCTGGGTGGCTGGGTTTCTTCCCTCCCTCTTGCTGGCAAAGTCACCATCGCCCACCGGCTACATGGCTGGTAGTGGGTGCTCAGGAAATGTTTGTTGAATAGAAAGGAAGCCACAGCTTGTGCGGAGTCTAGATAATTCACCAGACGTGGGCCTCAGGGGAGGGGCAGGAACGGAGACTAAGTAGGGAAGACAAGTCCTGATGTCATACTTAGCTGGAGTCACTATTTTCCCTTCTGAGTCCCTATCTGAGACCTTGCTTTTGCATGATCCTTGTGCAAGGAGGTGGGGAGGAAGGGGAAGGAGAAGCTGGCAAGAATCACCCTGGGCTGCAGGGCTACTGCCTTGCCCCCCTTCTTGGTGTGCTTGATGTCTGACTGGGTGTAGGGGAGGTGACCTGACCATGGGCTCTCCCAGCCCATGTCAGAGAGGAAGTCTTTCCAGGGACCCTCCCTTTCACTGAGAGAGCCTGAGCTCTGCTCTTCTATCTCCAGCTCAGCCCCTGCAGACTGTGTGGCCCCCCTTTCTCGGGGCCTAAGCCTCTTTCAGAAGGGCAGGAGGTTGCCAGCCAGTTGCTGAGATTGCCCGAGGTCGGGCGGCCTCTGAGTTTGGGACAGTGAACACCTGGGTGCAAAGCAGAGGGAAAGGGCCAGTCCTGGGCTGCTCAGGCCGGGTGCCGTGGCTTCCTACACCTGAGGAGCCGGAGGCTGGACTTCTCTTACCGTGGAAGGGCAGCTTGTGGCCTGGTCATAGCTTGTGGCAGGAGGCCCTGGACAGAACTCACCCCCTCAAAGACCAGATGAGGTACAGGACGCCAGGGGCAAAGGGATGTGCATGTGAGGTGCAGGGAAGTGCCCCTCCTTCCCTCACAGTGTCGCTCTACCAGTCTGCCAAGCTGCTCAGCCGACTGCTACGACCACAGGCAACCAGACACTCATCACCCAGACTGTATTCTTCCTTCCTCTCCCAGCCTGCGCCTCCTGCTCCCAGAAGCCTGCTCAGCATCTTCCTGAAGGGCCAGGACCCCCTGTCCTGCTCTCTACACATCCTGTGCCCCTTGCCCTCTGGCCAGTTCCTCTGCGGGGCCTGCTCCGGGGCTCCAGGCCCTGCTGGGCCCCAGCCTTGCTGTCTTCTCTGGGCTCTGGGGATCCTGCTTCTCTTTGTAACTCAGAGCAAGACCAGACTTCTGGCTCAGCCTGGAGGCCATTCCACCCCAAGGGCTGCTCAGAACCACCTGGCGAGGCCCCAGGGCTCTCCTGGTCCCCAGGTGTTGGGCTGAGCACACACACAGGCTCCCTGGGCCTGGGACTGTTGACCCCACCTAAAGAGAGGTCAAGAGGAGCCAAGTCAGTGTTTTGCGGTGAGCAAGGAACCAAAGAGGTTGTCGAAGTTTCTGACTCCCCACTTGGCCCCTCTGGGGACTCCAAAGCTGGACTGGTTGCTGGGGCACTCGCGGGTCTGCCCGGCTCTGTCCTGCTTTGCTTCTCTGCTTGTTCCTTTTCACTTAGAGTCTTTCTGGTGCTTTGGCATCCCTGAAACAAGAGGGTGGTTTTGCTGGCTGGCAAATTCAAGGCTCGTGTCCCTAACCTGCCCCACCCTATGTCCGAGTACCCACCAGCTGCTGGCTCACCAGATCCTCCTTGTCTTCCTTCATCTCCCACCTGTGGAAACACAGCACATGTGGGTCCTCCTCCTACTGGCCCCACTTCATGTCACCCACTTCATTGCCAGTGGCCCACATTCCCCAGGGAGAAGCTAGAGCACGTGGGCCTCTTGTAGAGCATCAGAGCAAGGAGGCTTCAGGCTGCTTCACTTCCAGCCTGGCCTTGCTCCCCAAATCCAACCATTTCCTCAGAGTCCCAACCCCCCTTAGCCCCATCCCAGGTCCCCAGCTGCTGTTTATGGCCAAGCCTGCAGCACTTTGAGTTCTGTGGGGACTCCAGGCATGTCCCTGCCTGTGCTGCCTGGGAAAGGCACGTCTGACTTCCCGGGGGAAGGTAACTGCTGTAATTACCACCGGCCTCCCTGGGTACCAGGCTCTTGCTGCTGTCGCCTTTGCTGATGGCCTCTCCCTCATCTCATTAACCCACCACCAAGGAGGCAGAGGCCCCGGGGGCTGGACCAGTGCTGTCCTCACCTCCCAGGGGCAAGGCAGAGCCAGTAAATCAGGAAGCTCTGATGCCTCCCTTGATTTTGCCCCCTGCCACCTGTTACCTGCGGGCCCTGCCAGTCAGCCTTTCTGTCCCCCGGGCTTTGCTGTGCGTGGCCAACGTCAAGGGGGTTCTGCTGGGTTGCCTGCCCCGAGCCGTCCCGCCTGCAAGAGGGTCCACAAATGAAGGAGAGAGAGGCCACAGCAGCCTGGCCCCTTCGCCAAGCCATGGGGCCCCGCTTCTCTTCTCCCAGCTCACCTTTGCCATCGGTGGGCAGTGGTGGCGGCTGCAGCTTCCGCTGGCTCCTAGGACCTAAGTGAGGCAAAGGAGAGGGCGTGGCAACAAGACTCCAAAGCAGAAACACCAGTTCTTCCAGCACCAGTCCTACTTTTGGTTCAGTTGTGGATTTTCTGGCTCCCAAAAGGAGCTTAGGTCAGAGGACCAGGAGGCCCGGGGCCTGTGCTCCCCTCACCACTCCTGCTTGGCGACTGGAACCTCCCCAGCCCAGCTTCCTTGTGTGTATAATGGGGGAATTGGCAATTCACAGGTCAGGGGCAAGGAAACTAGGGTTTTCTTCCATGAGGGAGCAACACCTCAAAATGACCCAGGGCAAACTTCCACCTCCCTAGACCTTCTGGTCAGAACCCCAGGTCAGAGTTGTGGATTTGGAGAGTAACAGGTCAGGGTGCCCTCTTTTGACAGTAAGGGAGAAGGAAGATGTACTTCCCTGCTTCCTTGCAGCTCAGAAAATAAATGGCAAACCAATAGAGAAAAAAGAGGAAGGGGGACAAGGAGAGAAAAAAGTCAAGGAAAGGAAGGGGGCCAGATGGGTGCAAGCTCACCCCTGGTGCTGCCCCCCCTGGCCGGGCCTTCTTGCCGATGCTTGCTGGAGTCCTGTAGCCTGTGTAGACAGATGGGGGTCCAGATGCTGATAGCAGAGAGGACAGAGGTTGCAGCAGGACCCCACCAACACCACCTTCCCCAGCCCCAGAACTGGGGGCCCCAAGAAAGAAGGAAGCCCCCGTGTCCATATGGAGTCCTGAGCCCAAGGCCTGACCAGAGGGCCCAGACCAGGTTCCACCAGCCCTCCAAGAAGCCACCACAGTCAGCCCTGTCCTAAGCCTTGCACACATGCCAGCCCAGCAAAGTGCCCAGTTCTGCCACCCACATGGGCTTGGCCTTGTCCAGGTCCCACGGGCGGCGCCAGTCACCGTGTGCATCTCTGTGCCGGGCCAGGCGGGCCAGGTCGATCTGTTCCCGCTCCTGCTTCCACTGAGCATAGTCCCAGTCCACCTCCAGATGGGAAACGGAACCCAGGACCCGGCCTGGATTCCGGGGTTCCCAAGAACCCTGCGAGAAGAAGACACTCAGCAGCATGAGGTAGAAGCAGAAAGAAGCCCAGGCTTGGAATGGCAATCTGAAGTCTACTAACCCCTTCCTCTCTCAGGGTTTCGATGTTCCCTTCTAAAAATCAGATCCGCTCCATCTCTAACGTGCCATTTGCCATAGGCACGGTTTCCATCCATGTTAGCTGTGTCTTTGGGGCAAGTTACTTAACCTCTCTGTGTATCATTTCCTGGGCTGTAAGATGGGGATGATAATAGCACCTATGCGCAGATTGTTGCAGGGACATTTGGCAGGTTCAGGGTGGAGAGGCACCCCGCAGTGGTGAGCAAGACTAGGGGCTGCTGCCACCTAGAGGTCACAGCTGGCACAAGGCCAGTCCCCTACACCCTCCTGCCCTGGCTCCCCCAAACCCCCCACCCACCCTTTGCCACCTGAGGGGCAGATAAGTTTGGGGCTGGATCCCACTCTGGCTTACCCTGTCTCTCACTGCAAGGCCCACCCAACATAGAGACAGGCCAGAGAAAGGAAGAAGAGGTGGAAATTCTTTCTGGGACTGCCTGGGCCATGTCTCCACAGATGGGGGACATATGTGATTCAGCTGCTCTGCCTCCTGCAAAGGGGGACCACCACATTTCTGTCCCCACCCCCCTTGAAGTACCTTCCTCACAGAATCCAAGCTGACGGCCATCTGCCTGGAGGGGCTCTGACCCAAGCCCCCTCCAGGTGACACTTCTGCCCCCTGGTTCCTTGCCCTTGTGGGTTTCTCACTTACGATCCGCTTGGCCTGGGGAAGGTGAGGATGGACAGCTTGGCAGAGCCAGGAAAAAGAGGCTGCCCACCTGTGTGGGCTTCCCCCACCACCCGGCTCACCTTGGCTTTGTTTTCCATGGTCACAGCCAGCTCCACCCGCTCCCCCAGGCAGAAAGCACCAGTGTGGTCCTCTGCCTCCTCGTCTTCTAGCATCTCGCTGCCTGCTCCCGGTCCCAGGGTGCTTCTTGTCCAGTTCTGGCTGACCACCCGCTTCTCCTGCAGAATGAGGTACTATGTCCTTAGGCCATACAAGCAGCACTGGGCAGGAACTGGAGGCTGGGTCCTTTGCTGGCTCCCCACGCCAGATTCTAGCCCTGGCCCTCCCTCACATGCCCACAGAGGAGCTGATTCTGCTGGGCATTCACATGCCAGTGGCATTAGGTTATCCAGGGCCTGGGGCCACCCAAGGCCAAGATGCCACCAAGACCCATCATCTCTGAGTGGGGAAAATCCAAAGTACTCAGACAATGGGGCTCTCGGATATGTTCGTGACATTTGGCCCCCACTTCTCTGTCCCCCTGGGGTTTAGATTTAGGAATAGTCTGTGCTTGGGGGCAAAGATGTAGGACTATGGGGCTGGAAAAGGGTATGAAGAGACTTGTACTTAGTGGCCTTTCAGCTCTGGCCCTTTGGGGAGAAAAGAACAGAGTGGCTTGGGCTGTGTGGGGTTGGAAGCTGGTGGGGGTGGCCCAGAATTGCCAGTGGGAGAAGCAGAGGGGCAGGGACAGTTGTCCTCCCTTGACACGAGTTGGGCCTCCACCTTGTTGCCACCCTGTCCTAACAGTCTCCCAGGGAGGGCTTACACCAGGAACCTGGCTGATAGTGACAGTGAGGCCGTCGGGTCGAAGGGGCTCTGGTGTCGTCACAGCCGTGCCCTCCTGCTCCGCCTGCCGACGGTCTTCCTGGATCTCCTGTGGGAGGGCCTGGGGTCAGCACAGGTAACGGCCCCCCAGACACGCAGACACAGATGCCAAAGGGCCTACACAGAGAAACACCAGTGGGACACCAGGGGGCAGAGGAGCCACGTAGTCGCCAACACCCTCCTCTCAGAGCCTCTTAGATGGACCACACCCTCCTTAACCCTGGACCCTGACCCAGAGCCTGTAGGGCAAGGCCCCCAAGCAGGGGTCTGCAGGTCTGAGAGGGAGTGCCAACCCAATAGGTCCTCCCAGCCCGTCACAGCCCTCTCACCTGGTACCTGCGTAGCAAGGCCTGGTTCTTCTTGCGAAGGGCAATTATCCTCCGGTCCAGCTCTGCATCCTTCTCTTCCTGCCTGCTCAATGGGGACTCAGCCCCCTGAGGCCCCTGCAGAGGACAAGGGGCCCAAGCTCCCGACTGCTGTGCCAGCCCCTTCCCAGTTCCCTAACTTTCACATTCACATGCTCTCGCCACCAAAGAATAAGATCCCAACCCCAGAGCTAGGGTTACATGGGGAAATGGCACATGGGAGGTCCTAAGCCCCCATCCTACTAGTCCTGTCAGCTCACCTCTCCTCAGGGGCTCAGGTCAGCCTCAGACCCAGGCCTGCAGCTCCCAGTAAAGGGCTGCCCCTCCCCCGGCTCTCCAGGGAGCCCCACTGCTGAGCAGAGCCTGGAATGGGAGTTATAAATGGCTCTGGCAGCGGAACCTGCCGTGACTGGGAAGTTGCCAGGGGATTCAGGAGGTCGAGGGGGGAGCTGTTTGACTCCCAGGCCCAGAACCACAGAAAAAAGAAAGGCCCCTGCTCCATTCCGGCTCCCGTGCCCTGAGCCCCGTTCCCCAGGTCTGTGCTCAGCCCATAGGAGAGAATGGCTTCCACGGCCCAGCCTCTCCAGGCTAGGAGCTGCTGGCAGCTGGGGCAGGAGAGTCAGCTCTGAACAGGCCCAGCCGGGGAGCCACCCTGAGGAAGCTGCGCCCGGCACCAAGACCCCCAGGCCCCTCCCTGTCTGGCTGCAGGGTCTCCATTGTGGTGAGTGCCTGTGCCCAGCCCCTCCGGCCCGCCTGGGCACAGCCCTCTTCCTCCAGGCTCAGCTGTTCCCAGCTGCCCCCAGAATGTGACTGCCTGATGTCCCAGCCCCCTCCCAACACCAAGAAGCCCCCCGCCAAAGGCGAGGTGCCACTCACAGCTGAGTGCATGGTAACAGCGGGGCACCGAGAGAATTCCAGAGCAGCCCCAGGGGAGCCAGAACAGGAGGGAAGCTGGAGCTACCAGAGCTGGGCCTCTGCTGGCCTCTCCCCGCCGGCTTCTTCGCTGCTCAGCACACGAGATCATGTTGTGATTACAAAAGACTCCTCTGGGCTCCCAGCCAGGAACGCCACAGCCACCGCCCCCACCCATCTACTCACAGAGGCAGAGGGCGAGGACCAGGGCACTGGCTGCCAGCTGGCCCTGCCTAGCGCCTCTCCCTGCCCTGCCCCAGGGTCTCCAGACAAACTGGCAGGGAGCCGCTTGAGCCCACACAGGGGGCCTGGCTGCCCCAGGCCCTGCCTCCACCAGGCCTTGTGCCCCAAGCTGGACCCCAGCCTGGGCCTGCCTGCAAACAAAATAGGCCCTGTCCCTCCCAATACAGGAAATACCTGAAGGGCACCACCCAACCCAGCAGGCCCCCTGGTCTGAGCATGCCCACCTCAAAGGAACCTGCCTCCCCTCATTCTGTTCATCAGCACTGACTTAAGCAATTTAAAGAGATCAAGAAGCTCACCTCCCTTAGGCCACCAAATACTACCGCATACCTAAAATAACTCCATTACTCATTCATTCCTTTAGGTTGAACATTGTCTTCTCTGTATTTTAAACAGCCATTCCTGGGAGATTTAGCTCCTTGGAATGGCGTGGCTGACCTTCCTTCAGGGCCGCGCAACCTTAGCTTATAGCTGGCCAACAGCCTCCCCTCCTCAGCTCCCAATTCTGGGCCCTTCTCAGCCTTGCTCTTTGGGGCTTGTTCTTTGAACCTCTCCCACCCCGAGAAAGGAAGCAGCCATTCTCAGGAAAGCCTCTCCCCAAGTCTTTCCAGTATAGCTGAGGCAGCTCACTTTATCCAAGGGAGCAGCTTGACTGGCTCTGACCTTTGAACCCTCTGCGACCCGGGACTGGGAGCCGGGAGGGAGGTGTCTCTGGTCAGGCGTGTCTGGGGTCTGCCTCAGGGCCCTGCCCCCAGGCCTTGCGGGGAGAGTCAGAGCTCTTTGCTTCCCCACATCCCTGAGGGACCAGGCCTCAATTTCCCAATCCCATACCACAACTTGTCCCCTTCTGTCTCCAAAGCAGAAAGCCCTATGGCCCCCTCTCTCCTACCCAAAGCAGCCAAATGTCCAATCTCTGCTCCCCTTGAACCACCCCTTCCTGTCAGCCCTCCCCTCCCTGCCATGGCTTAGCCTCTTTCCTAGCAAGGCCACCAAACGGCACTCCTGACCCCACACCCCATCTCCACTGCCCCAGAGTTCCCACCGCGCTTGGAAATGCCACTGCGCTCTCTCTTCCCTTCCTGCCGGATGTTCCCACTGAGTCAGACTCATCAACTTTCCCAGCAGCAGTGACGGTGACGCACCCAGGCTCCTCTCGCTGGGTCTCTCTCGCTCTCTCCCTCTCTCCCTCTCTCTCTTTCTCTCTCTCTCTCTCTCTCTCTCTCTCTCTCTCTCTCTCACACACACACACACACACACATACACACACTTCCATGCTCCCTCGCCTACCCTCCCCACGTGCTGCACCACAGACTGCTGACTTCCAGCCTAACCTCCACAGGCCAGGGGCAGAGCCCTGCTGGGGTGACTTTAAGCTTCCTATCACCTGCCCACAGCATGTTCCAGGAGCTGGGAGGCCAGTGCAACACTGGCCTGGAGGTGGGAGTTGGGGAGAGATGCAGCTGAGACCCAATTCCTCTGTCATTTGTGGATCCCAACCAACAGACTAGGTCTGGGGAGGAGAAATGCAAATAGAGGAGACTGAAGGGGTGAAATAAGGTCTGCTGTCCCCCAGGCTGCAGTTCTCAGCTGGGGCGGGAGCAGGATAGGGAAGCTGTAGGCCCACGTGGAAATCCAGTCATCCTCCAGGGAGAATGACCAGCTCTTCTGGAAGGGCCTGCATTGACAGACTTCCCTAGCATAGTGGCAGAAGCTTCCTGGCACATCTGACCAAAACCCTCAGGCCCAGGACAAGGCGCAGTCAGACAGGGACCCAGAGCTGCTGGCCGTGAGCTTCCCAAGTGTCACTGTATAACACGTCAGAACAGTCCCTACTTCCTCTGAAGTCTGGTTTACCTGTCTGCTCCCTCATTGGACAGGGGCTCTCTGAGGGCAGGAATAGTGTGCAAAGTGCCTCTGGACCCCCAGGACCTGGCACAGTGTCCTCGCAAACTACAGACCTTTCCTCTGCACCTGCCGAGTTGATACATGACTGAATAACCTGTGCTCTCCGGTGCACAGCTGTGGATAGCTTAGGTATAGGTGTGGCCGTCTTTCTCTCCATCCAAAATTCACTCAATCCTGAGAGAGGCTATGGATGGTAAAGGACCCTAAAGGTAAATGAACCCCCTTTCATTCCAAACGTCAGAGGCAGAATGACCTGGTGAGACCATGGCTCTGTTACTCTGTGTCACCACTAGGGGGCAGCAGAGTTGCAAAGTCTGATTATGGGGTGGGGGCGCTTCATATCTCAGCTCCTGCTCGGCAGCTCCTCTGCCCCAAGTGTTTGTAATCCCCACCTCCCAACTCCATCAGGCTAGAGAAGCTATGCAGTTGTTGAAGCCTTATTTTATTGACAAGGGGGCCCAGAGAGGTGGCATCTTCTGCTCTGGATGCACAGCCTGTTTGCGGCACAGATGAGGCTAGAAATCTGGGCACCTCCCAGCTTCCTAGCACTCTTTTCTCTGGCTGCCCTGACAACGACAATGTTGCTTCAGTTCATATTCACTCTGTACCCTCCTTCCTGCCTGGGCATGAGCCGCTTGCCCCAGCACCTTGGACACATTTCTTCCTTTTTTCACACCCTTTCAGGTGACCTGCAAGCTGGGCCACAGCACCACACATGGGGTGGGTCAGATTTGGACTCAATCTGTAGTGTGTAGGGACCAACCCTGAGGACGAGATGACTGCAGGACTAGGGGTTCTCACTGAAGGGAAGAGGAAGCCCTCGGACCCCACAGTGAGGCTGGAACACAGACCAGGCAGAGGGCCCGCCAAGGAGCCCACGCTCCTCAGACCTCCATCTGCTTCCAGAATGGTTGCCCCTGCTGCTGGACTGATCATTAACATGTAAGCACTCAGGCCCATCCCTTTTCCTCAGCTTCATCATAAGATGAGGTAGAGTGCATGGTGGATTCCAGATCAACTTCATCCCTCACTAGCTGTGTGACTTTCAGTAGATTCTTTATGTCTCTGTTCATCCTCTATAAAATGAGGTAAACCTGCTTCACCAAGTCATTGGCAGATGAAAGAGAATATCACAGTAACATTTGTTTTTGTTTTTCATACAAATAAATGCCTCCATTTAAATCATGTTTTAAATTACTTCCTTTATATAAGAAATATATGTAATGGGCTTTGCACTTTTTTTCTTGCTTTAATTTTTTTAAAGATTTATTTATTTATGCATACAGGAGCTGGCGTATAGGCCAGAGGTGTGGGGTGGTGAGAGGATTCACCAGAGACAGAGTGGGGAGCAGAACAGTCGGATTACTGAAGTACACTGCTGAGAGGAACAGTGGGCAAGACAGGAGCAGTCCTGGGAAGCTCCCAGGCTGGGGATGGAACTCGTGCTGCAGTGGCCACGGATAGCTTCATAGGCTGAGACTTAACGCATTGCACCCCCAGGGAAGCTCCTTGCTTTGATTTTTAAAATTAAAGTAACATTTGGTTTATCAGTAACATTTGTATCTGGAACAACATGTAACCTGCAGTAAAGTTCAAACTAGTTTTCTTCTTACCTCAGGTAACTGTGATAGCCACCTTCCGGAAGCTACCACCGCAGCATCCTTTGAGGGACTCCAGAGTCTGCCTTGTGCCAACCTTCTGGAGTTGAAGACCTCTGTGGCTCTGTGGTATGGGGACCATTTGATTTGTGACCTGGTGGGAGAGATTCAGAAGCTTCCCCTCAGTATCCTTCCTGCTGTCCGCTACCTAGCAAATCCTGTGTGGCCAAGATCCTATTCAAATCCCTCCAGGGAGTCCTCCCTGTCTGCTCCCCTCCACCATGTGCTTTCCCCAATAAAGCCCTAGGCTTGGGCTGCTTTCTCTCTCCGGCCAGCAGGGGTGCTCTTGAAAACAGTCCTATGCTTCACCTGCTCTAGACCTCACTGGGCCCAGTTCCAGACTTACATTCCAGTGCTCAGGCCAAGCCCTTGGAGGTCAGAGGTGCCACTTGCCAGCTCTGGGTGGGTGGAGGAGTTTTGAGAAAGAGGGCAGGCAATGTTGGATTGCACCAGAGCCCAGCTGTTAGGCAGGTCCACATGGGAAGGATCAGTGGCTTCAAGCATAGTGCTCCTTTTCTACACACCCACACATCCTGGCTCCCATCACAGTCATTCCTAGCTCCAGAAATGCCCACTACAGGACATCAATGTGTGGATCTCGTGTGTCAGGCCGGGCCTCGCCCTGCATGGGGAGGACTCAAAGTACATGACATAGGCCACAGGGATCAACACTGGACAGATTACAGCCGCCAGGGACAGTCTGGTCCCCACCTCTCCCAAGAACACAAATGCCAGAGCAGGGCAGGACAGAAGCCCTCTGAGGCATCAGGAGGCAGAAGGAAGGCTGTCTGCCCCCCTCCCCCGAAGCCCCACCCATCTGCTCTCCAGAGCACACCCAGGCCTGGGACAGCACCAGCTTTCCAGCTGCAGGCCCAGCAGAGGACAGTCAACCCTGATATGGAACTGAGCCTCTGGGGCCTCCTTTGTTTGGGGCTCTCTTCTCCATGGTGGGTACAAAGGGAACACACAGTGTTTTCTGGCACCCCCGCAAGGCCCTCTAGCCTAGAGCTGCTGAATGCTGCCCTAAAGGGACCACAGTGTACCTCACTTGGCAATGAGAAATAGGGAGGTGAAGTAAGACCCAGAGGCGCTTACCAATGCCAGGCCATATTAGCCTGAGTCCGAGGTTCCAGGTAAGGTCAAGGGGCTGGTTATAAGAGACCCACTGAGGACTGACGCACAAGAAACAGCATGGGAGGTCACTGCTGCTTTTACCAGCAAGAGGAGGTCAGGTTAGACCTGGTCTGCAGACCAGATTTGGGGGTCGCTGAAGGGCAGTTGAGGAGTTGGGTAGTCCAGAGGGGTGTGCTCAAGGTTGCACACCAGGGATTGATGAGGCCACACAGAGATTTAGGATGCTGAAGCCAGAATGGGGAGGGAGGCTGGGCGGATGGAGGGAAGAAGACACAGGTGGAAGGCTCTGTCCAGATCCTGGAGGGAGGGGCTCAGCCAGGCAGAGCAGTGCAGGGTGGAGGGGGGCATCTGTCCAGGAAGGAGTGAGCAAGAGAACCTTAGGAGGCCTAGAGCCTTAGCTCTGAAGTGGGGTAGGCACAGGGAGGGGGCAGCCAAGACACCTAAGTTTTCAGGTCTGGAAGCTCCCCCTGGATGTGAGGAGCAGGACAGGCTTGCTGACCTGTGCTGGGATGCTCCTACCTCTCGGGGAACTGAAGGCTGGCTGGGGGACAGGGTGTTGCAGGAGGCTGGGGAAAGGAGGAAGCCTCTCAGGACTCTGTAGATGAAATACTCTCGGTGATGCCAGAGGCCAAGGGTGGTGATAAGACTGGCAGGAGATCCCAGCGAGAGCAAGGGAAGGAATGATAAAGCCAGGAGGACTAATAGGTCACCACTGCCAATACCACTGGGAATAATAACACCTTGCACTCATATCTAACCCAGCCAAAGTCTCACACATGTGGTGTCATTTGATCTCATCAAGCTTTGCAATCTGTGAATTGGCCAGGGCAGGGGTTATTAGCTTCTCTTTGAAGATCAAGAGCAGTAACATGATCAGGAGTCTCCTTGGTGGGGTGGGGGTGGGGGACTCACAGCACCTGTCCTGAATCACTGAGGCTAATACGTCTCCTTGCAGCGTCTCCCTAGCCCTTGCCCAGGGATGGCCACCTTTGCCGCCGGCAGTGAGAAACCTGTTCACCCAAACCCAGGTAAAGAGGTGAAGAGGCCATCTCCCCTCCTGCCCCACCACATAGGGCAGCCCGGGACTCTGCTGAAATGGATCAGGGGTCACAAAGCAGGCGAACATCCTGCTTGGTGGCCTTCACTGTCAGTTTGCCTCCTCTCCAAGACCCCCCTCTCAACCTCTCCCTTCAGGCTTTTCTCTCCCAGAGCCCAGGCCTGCATCCCTGATGTCTCTTCTCACCTGTTAGAGTTCCTTTCTTCTCCACGATATGGCTTTCTAGCAGGTAAGTGCCACCTGTCTCAGCAGGTAATAACTCCAAGGACTTGGTGAGCGCTTACCCTCTGTCAGGCACAGAGGAAAGGGTAGCAGACCCACACGGCTGAGGCTGAGGTGACCAGTAACATCTTAGAGGCAGGTAGGGCGGGATCCACCGACACCACCTCTACTGTAAACTGACTCCAGCGTGCCCATCTCACCCCCTGCAGGCCCCCAGCCCTGAGTCCCTGCTTTTCCCCTTGGGGGTCCGAGGACATAGGCCCCTCCTTTCAGCTAGTGATCAAAGTCTGGGTGTGGGGCTTGGGAGGCCCAAAGGAGAACAGGATTTCTGCAAGAGGGGAGTGAGGGCCGGGCCTGGGTGTGGCTGAAGTATGGGAGACTGCAGGTCACTCACCTTTGTAAACTGTCCCTCGCACCTCCACTCTGCACCCTGGCTCTCCAAGGCTTGTGGCAAATGTGTGCAAAATGGATTAATAATTCTCACATAGTCATAGACCAAAGTCCTTTACCCATATGTTTCCAAAGCAGGATGGAATTTCTCAGAAGCACATTCCTGAAAGGAGAGACAAGATGGAGACAGGCAGGCTCCAGAACCAGCCCTCTCTGTGGGGCTAAGTACATGCTGGCTGCGTGACCTCAGGCAAGTTTCTTAATGTCTTTGGATCCTGGCTCTTTTTATCTGTAAAAGTGGAGAAGTTAATAAGACCTCTATAATTGACTGTGAAAGAAGCCAGTACACAAAATACCTTCCATCCCTGCCCACCCTGTAAATCAAGGAGCGCCGTTCTGTTTCCTTCTCTCCATTTTTCAAAGCATTTCTGATGTGGTTATGTTACTTTTGTTTTTACAGCTCCCATTGAGGTCAAATTGATGTACTGTAAATTGCATGAATTGAATGATTCTGTTAGTTTTACCATGCCTAGATCCCACAAAACCATCACCATGGTCAAAATAATGTACATATCCATCAAACCCCAAAGATTCCTCAGGTCCCTCTCTAATGTCTCCTTCTACCTCCCTCCCCAGCTGTCACCCCTGTCCCCTGGCAAAAACTAATCTGTCATTATTTATTAGTTCACAAGTTCTAGAATCAGAAAATTCTAGAATTTTACAGTCAGAATTATGTCAGATGTATTCTCCAAGTCTTGCTTCTTTCATTCAGAAGGTATTTTGAAATTCGGTCTTTTTCTTTAAGATTTATTTATGCATACAAGCTGGGGTGTAGGCCAGAGGTGTGTGGTGAAGTGGTGGGAGGATTCACCAGAGGCAGAGTGGGGAGTAGAACAGGCAGTTGAAGAAGTACACTGCTGAGGGGAGCAGCGGGTGAGGCAGGAGAGGTCTGCTGCGCCATGTGGGAAGCTCCCTGGCCGGGGATAGAACTCATGTTGCAGTGGCTCTGGATAGCCTCATAGTGCTTGCACTTAACCTGCTGTGCCACCAGGGAGGCCCAAAATTCGGTCATTTTTGTAGGCGTCAGTAGGATTTTATTGTTAGTTGTACTCCAGGGTTTGTTTAGTCTCTTGCCATGGATGGACAGTTGAGAAGTTCCAGCCTTCAAGTTGTTCCAAACAAAGCGACTATGAACATTCCAGGATAAACCTTTGTGAGGACCTATGTTTCCATTTCTCTCAAGTATGTTGCTTTTTAAAAATCATTTTAGTGCTCTTAGTGCATTTTGATGCACTTGCAACTAGTTCATCCAGACTTTTCACAAAAAGACCTGGAAACATCAGCTGTCTCAACCTCTCTGCTTTCTCTTTCATGCTTTCCCTTGCCCAGGTATCTTGTTCTCCCTGGCTGAGCAGGGGCCCCCAGCCCTGTGCCTCTCTGAGGGTGGGAGTCTTAGCTGACTTCAGTGGTGCCTAGGGCTGTGAGCCCGAGGCTGGGCAGCAGGAACTCTGGTCATGGAGGAGCTCCTCCTCCTCCTCTTTTTCCAGGGGAAAAAATAATTTTTTAAAAAATATAAGGGCCTCCCCGGTGGCACAGCGGTTAAGCTCTGTGCTGTGGAGCTGTTGGCAGCGGCGATGCGAGTTCGACGCCCGGCCGGGGAGAATCCCACATGGTGCGGCAGACCTCTCCTGCCTTGCCCGCTGCTCCCCTCAGCAGTGTATTTCTGATCTGCCTGTTCTGCTCCCCGCTCTATCTCTGGTGAACCCTCTCGCCACCCCATGCCTCTGGCCTGTACCCCAACTTGTATGTATAAATAAAAAATAAAAAATATAAAATATAAAAAAAATTTAAAAATGTAAAAAAAGAGGGAAAAATGACAAAATATAAGGCACAGAAACAGCCTCCACTTCTGGGTCCCTAGCTAATTCTATAACAATATTATATTTCTTTTATTGCCCAGCAATAACTATACTCTAACCTTGTAGGCATTCACCAAATGGGGGCCCACTAAGTGCCAGGAGAACTGCTCAGGGCTAGTCTCAGGGAATACAGAGAACAGGACACAGACCCCAGTGGAAATAGAAAAAGGGATGCAGGGACATAGGAGAACTTGTAACAGGGACACCTGGTCCATCTGCAGGGAGGGAACAAAGGAACACACGGCGGGGCGGGGGGGTGGAGTGGGGAGATGGCCACAGCAGAGGCCAAAGGGGTTAAGAGGGCCTGGCCACAGGGGCACGCCTCCCCCCTACCTTTATGCCAGTCATCTGCAGTGGGACTAGGCTGTAGGTTCGAGTTACCATGATGTAGCACATGCAGGCACGCAATGTGAATAACTAACGCAACTGAAACTCACCCAAGTAGAATTGAATGAATATGCCATTGTAAGTCCAGGGGTGGAGGTCAGGGGCCAGTGATGGTGCTTTCATGTCTCTGTCTACCTGTACCCTCCAGGTGGGTCAACCCCCTGTGTCCATTCAGTACCCATGCCTGGCACCTGCTCAGTGCCCAGCTCCATGCTGGGAATGAAGCTAAGACAGAGGGAGCAGTTTTATCCCTTGATGCCTCGAAGGGATTATGTGTGTACATCTCTAGGAGGAGAAGAAGGAGAGACTGAAAGTTAGATCATAGTAAACTAAACTACACCTGTGGAACCACAGCTATTCCTCTGTCACTGCCTGGACTGGCCCCACAAAGGTGAAGCCAGGTAGGCACTGTGGCTGGGAGGGGAGTGGTGAAGGCAGGGACAACCACTCAGCCAGATTTCCTGCATCCAAGAGTATGTTTGCGTGCAAGTGGTAAAAGGTTCCAAAATGAAAACAAACCCTTATATTTTATAGAACACTTTACAGTTTAAGAGACATGCTCACACACCCTTCATCTCATATTTTTAACTTCAGGAGTAAAATAGGCAGGTGCTTGCCCCATGGTAGACATGAGGCCCAGGGAAGTTAGAGACCATGCGTCGGGGAAACAGTGGGTGTGTGGTTGGGTCTGGAGCCAAGAACTCAGCTCTTGGCAGCTGTGTCATTGCCCCCCCCCAAAAAAAAAAGGAATAAAAGATCATCTTATTAAGTAGGTGATTCCTACCAGTGGAACATTTCAGAACACCCAGAACCACTCAGATTGGTTACTACAAAATGAGCCCACTGGACCCACAGCTCTGTCAGCAGGATGGCCCAACCTAAGTGGACTTCCTGTAGAAAGGCAACACAGGGAAGGATCAAGAGAGATCTCCAATGGTAGGAGATGAAGTCTGAGGACTGGGACCAGAGGTCGTAAGTGTCCCCTTCTCCTGTCCAGTGGGACTAGGCAGAAGAGTAGGGTGAAATAAGTGGCATTTGGGGTCGGGGGTCCATGGGGAGGCTAGATGGAGTCTGCTGGAGGTAGAAGCTCGGGAATCAGGATTTGCCACTGCAGAGTACTTCCTTTCGTGTCATGGAATTTGGGAGGGCAGACAACTGACAGAGTGGGGACAAGAGTCCGCACTTCCCAAGTCGCCTCATTCTTCCTGGAGCACTCAGGCAGCTCTTTAGCAAACAGGGATGCACGAAGGAACTTTGTTTTGACTTTTAGTGTATTTCTATGGTTGAGGGAATGAATGAGCAATGATGATCAGGCAAGTGACCAAGTCTGAAGAGCCTTGGAGGGGTGGGGGACAAAACCAGCCCCAGGGAAAATATGGGTTTCTCACTTCAGAACCAAATAACTGAAGCTACTGCTTTTTTCCCTTACCTCTCCTACAGACCTGAAAGTAGGAAAGTTCCTTAGTGATAGCCCCTTTTTCGTTCCACTGCCATGTCCTCCAGGCCTCTGGCCTCCTTCCCAGATCTGCAAGGAGCAGCCACCACTTCCCCCCAGCGAAGAGCCTGGAGCGGGCTCAGGCATGGAGCACAGCGACCGGCAGCACAGAGCTTTTCCATTCCCCACCCCCTGCAGGCTGCAGCCTTCTCCTCAGCTCCTCTCCTGTTTTCCCATCTGTCTCTCTCCTTTCCTCACATCCCCTCCCTGCCCCAGCCGCCCATCCTCTTCCCTGCTGCTTCCCCGCCTGTTCCAAGCTTCTCTGTTTTCCTGGCTACCCTCACAGTCTCCTGGCTGGCTGGCTTTCTCCCAAGCCCCAACCAAACAGCAGGGCCCCATGACCTCTCTACCAGAGAAGGGAAACTGGCCACCCTCCTCTATGTGGAACTAGCCCCACTGAAAAAGAGTCAGAGGAGGAGAGGCGGGCAGGGTGGGAAATGGCTGTTTCCAGGCATCATAGAACCTGGATGGGCTGCTCTAAGCCCTGGAATCTGTCTCTTCCCCACCCAAACCAAACCCTTATCAGGCCCTAGGAGGCAGAAGCAGATAAGAGTTATCCAACCCCTAGAGTAGGGGCATAGGCCACGTGTTTCCCCCTGTGCCCAGGTACCAGATGCAAGCCAGTGTGTGTCTCCTCTTCCCTAGGCCTGTAACAAGAGGCAAAAAACAAAAACAATAACAAACAAACCAAAAAAACCCTCTGGTGTTGGGGCTCCAGGAGTGGTTCTAGCCAAGGCTCTTTCCAGGCCTCTTCTGGCTGAGGCAGTAAAGCATAGTTGTGTGTATAGTAGGCATAATGCACCCCCCCCCCACAGACACACAGCTATTTGTATGTAAACACAGTAATACCCTTTTACATAGACTCAGGCACGTACCACCTGTATAGAGAACACACACTCACCTCCCCACTTCCTACCTTCCACCTCCCTCTTCCTCCTCCTTCTCTTCCTGCTCTAGTATTCTGCTCCTACTTCCCTTCCCCTGCCTCCTGTGTCCTCCTTGCCCCTAGCTCTCAGTGAACCCCTCTGTAGCCCACCCCCCATCCCTCACCATTTCTAAGTACAAACAACCTGCAGTTCTTAGCCTGGTGAATTCTCTAATCACTCACTCTATAAGGGGTCCCTGGGAGAGAAAAGGGAGAAGATGAGACAATTCTGCTTTAGTTACAAATAAGCAGAGGCTCAGGAAGTGGGAGTCATTCCTCCCCTTTTCTCTGCTCAGTGCTCAGGCTTTGTTGAGGCAAAGGACACAGAGCTGGGAGCAGTCAGTCACTTGTACCCCAGCCTCAAGCCCCCCACCATGGCATCTGCTAGTGCCCAGGAATCTCAAGTCCTCTATGGTAGCTGGGGCAGAGGGTATTGGCGTTCAGTATGACTGGCACTGAGTTCTGATTCTGTTGCTATTCATTTGGTTTTCCACAAAGGTATTCCCATGAGGGAAGACACCCCCTGGCTGTAGAGACCACCCTCCAGGTCACTGTGGGCACCCCTTTGACATAGTTCTGGATACTGTCCTTGGAGGAGCCACCCCCAAGGTTTCAACCCCTGTGGGTGTCCCCCTGGTCCACTTCACTGGGGAAGCAAAAGAAACAGGACACAAGGATGAGGAGCCTGAGTGGGTTCCCCTGTTAATCTGGAAAAATTGTTTGAATCAAAATCATCTTCGGGCCTGCCCGGTGGCACAGCAGTTGAGCGCTGCACTGTGGAGCTGGCGGCAGCGCGCGATGTGAGTTCGACGCCCGGCCGGGGAGAATCCCACACGGTGCGGCAGACCTCTCCTGCCTCGCCCGCTGCTCCCCTCAGCAGTGTATTTCTGATCTGCCTGTTCTGCTCCCCACTCTGTCTCTGGTGAGCCCTCTCGCCGCCCCACGCCTCTGGCCTATACCCCAGCTTGTATGCATAAATAAATAAATCTTTAAAAAAAATCATCTTCGCTGATAAACAGCCTGCTGGAGGCCATATTCTACTCTTTTTAAAAAAGATTTATTTATTCATGCATACAAGCCAGGGTGCAGGCCAGAGGTACAGGGGTTGAGAAGGTTCACGAGAGACAGAGCAGGGAGCAGAACAGGAGGATGTACTGAAATATACTGCTGAGGGGAGCAGCGGGCTAGACAGGAGAGGCCCTCTGTGCCATGTGGGAACCTCCCTGGCCGGGGATCGAAAGCGTGCTGCAGTGGCTCTGGATAGCTTCATAGTGCTGCGCTTAACCGTTGCATCACCAGGGAAGCCCCCCCATATTCTACTCTTAAAAGAGCTTATCTTCCTTCTCATCCAACCTGGCACTCAGGGGGCCCAGTGATCTCTGAGTCCCTAGATGTGAAAATGGGGCACTAGCCAGGCATCTTCAGAAACCTGGTTCAGTACGCTTGCTCCATATGGTTATATAATGTCATCCCTCCTTTCCTTTTCATTTTTGCTCCCTGCCATCAAAGTGTTGCAACTGTGACCTCATCACCTCTACCCCATCATGTACTCCCCTGTGTGTGCCTTCAAGATTCTATTTTGTATGCCTCATTCTGCCTCATCTTGGATCCCTGCTGTCCAAATGTCTTTCTCACCATTCCCTGAAAATACATAAAATTTTCCAGTTTCTTCAACTTTGCATAATTCCATACACCCTGGCACCACCCCCAGGTCAGGAGTGCCTTCCTTCCAGAAGCCAGCTGAAGCTCTACCACCTCCCTGAAACCTTCCCGAAGGCCCACTGGAAGAGAGAGAGCCTCTCTCTTTGCACACTGCTCTCTCCTCCACTTATATCAACTATTACATTGGCCTGATCACACCCTGGCCAGTTGGTGCCAATTTACAGGCTGGCCTTTTATCTCTCCAACCAAACCATACACTGCTTAGGTAAGGTCCATCACTTCTACACCTCTAGATTCTCTCACCCCCACCCTCTACTGACCTATATCTTGCATAGAGTAATATTTGCACACATTTTAAAGATACTTGTACCCTAAACGCTCCTGGGCTCTGACTCTCTCCAGCCCCAATTTTCAGCACCTCCCTGCACATAAACCCAGACTACTTGGTACAAAACCCTTTCTGCCCAATAATATTCAATGCTTGAGAACCGTTCCCCACCAACCACCAGGTTTCTTGAACTGCCCATATTTATTCTAGTTCTACCACAGTCCTCTGGTCAGGCCTGTCCACTTCCCCTCCCTCACAGCCATTCCCTCATGGGGGAGATAGCAAGTGCCCTGGAGTGGCTATTTGGGTACCTCCCAGGCTGAAGTGTGGGTAACTATAAGGAACTTGGGGTCACTTCTCCCTCTCTTCTCTACCCCACACCCCACACTTGAATAACCTGGTCTGAGAAGCACAGGTTCAGGCCCAGGTCCCCGTCCAGATGAACCTGAAGAAAGACCCAATTTGAGCAGGTGCTTAGCTCCACTGGGCAGAAGGGGTCGCTGAGCAGAGCCGAGAGAAATGTGAGGCTAAAGTGACCCGACCTCTCTACCTCTTTGGCGTCCCCAACAGTGAAGTGCGGGCGTGGAGCTGCACCCTCTTTCTGGCTGGAAGAGTCTGCGTTTCAAGTTGTGAGGCTCTCTGCACGGTGCTTTGGGTCACGCTTCCTGGTTCCTTACGGGAACAGCAATGCCTCCGAGGGAACGCCGGTGTGCGAACTACAATCAGACTGCCCTCCTAACAGAAGCTCCTAACAGAAGGTCTCAGATCCGGGTAAGGAGACCACGCCACCCTTTCAAGGGGTCTTGAAACACCACGAACCTCCAAGGCTGGGCAGCGGCACCGCGGGAAGCCTCTGTCCCCGCCCATCGAAGCCGCGCCCATTGGCTGGGCTCCTCGCCTGCCCCGCCTAACGACGGCCCGCCGGGCATTAACGCATGCGCAGGAGTCTGCCGCCGCTGCCGCCACCGCCGCTTCAGCACCAGCGCCCGGACAGCGGCGCCGCCCACGGGCATGGACGGTGGTAGCGGCAGCAGCTGCAGCAGCGGTCCGGCTCCCTGCCGGGGTCCGGAAGGGGAGCAACGGCCCGAGGGGGAGCCCTCGGCCCCAGACGGCAGCTCCCCGGACAGGTAGGGAGGAACGCTCCTCAAACCCAGCTCCTAGACCTTCCCAACACCCCCGCCCCAGGTATCCCCAGTAGCCGCCATATGTCTTCCCATTCATTTCCCAGCCCCTCCCAGAGTCCCTACCCGAGCCTCCACGCTCCCAGCTCCACTGGCCACGCCCTCATTTTGCCGAATCAATTTTCTTTCTCACAGATAACCCCTACTGTGAACCTCCAACACCCTCACTGCCCTAGGGACCTGCCCCACCCACTATTTCTACCTTATCCCTAAGGCCCCGGGTTCCCACCCCTCCCCCATAGGCTCGGTCTCCGAACCCCTCCCTCTAGGCCGTGCCCCTGCGTCTTCTCAGTGAGTCCCTAGCCCGCAGCAACCTCAGTCCGGGTTCCAGCATGTCAGTGTGCTGGAGGGCGCGTGTGTCGTGAACAGAAGACTCTCCAAGGTGTCTGTCCTGGGGGGACAGGCACTGGGTCGCCACGCCATGAACTGTCTTTGTCCGTCACTGTCAGTCTCCAGCCTGTCTCCCATGGCTGGCTGCGCACTTGTGGGCTGAGTCCCGCGAGTGGCAACAACCTGCACTTGCCGGAGGCCCTAGGGTGGGCAGGTTCTGAGGCTCAGTCGGTAGGCAGTATAGTCCTAGAAGGAGTCAGACTGGTGGGACAGGAGGACACCTTCCTGCTGAGTCCAGATCTCTGCCTCTCCTCTCCCTTTCTCCACCATACTTATGCGGGAAAAGCCCAACCAGGTAGCAATATGGCGTAATTTCTGTGCCCTACCTAGTCTGCTGCCCCCAGAATCCCTCCCCTTACATGACACTGCCTTTCTCTCCTGCCTGGACTGAATTAAGAGGCATGGGATGGAGGGTGGGAAAGGCAAAGGTGGACACGTTGTTCCAGACTGCCCCAATTAAAATATATATTCTACCTCAGAGTGAAGAGGAGGCCCCACAAGTAGAGAGAAGTATTTTCTTCCCTCTACAGTTAACACATAGCCTGGATCGATTTAGCCACCTTTCAGATTAAAAGACACAGAGATTTCTTCAAGGGGGTGAAATGTAGGATGGAAGCGTTCCCTCAACCAGGAGACTGCCTGGGACTATGGCCTCAGCAAAGATTTAGGGATGGACAGGGCAGGAACAGTGATGGGACAGGGTAGGGGTCTGGGGCCAGAAGCATCCTTAGAAGGAACCGGAGAGTTATTTGCTGCTTTGGATATTTTGCCAAGGAGCAGCCCTATCTGGTCTGCTCACTTCCCCTGAACATGGGGGGTCAGTCTTGGACACAGAAACCACTTGCTCTCTTCCAGCATTTCTCCAGAGACCCTGATCAGGCAAAGGGACTCCATTCAATTCAGTCCAAGAAGCACAGATTTGCTCCTGCTGATCTAAGCAGCATACTGGAGATAGATACACAATGAATAAGACAGCACTGGTACACACACATCCACAGAGCCTTTACTAATGCATGGATTACAGAGCAATTTGAAATAGTTCCCTTTTTGTTTTTTAAATTACCTTTTTACTTTTCTAGGTGCATGAGATGCTCCCCTCATCTGTCCTGGTCACTGTGTGAGATCACATAGGTCACACATGGTTATGTGCCTGTGGGCCCAGGGTCATAATTAATGCACATGCACATTTGCCCCTTTTGGGCTCCCAAATAGGGCTCCTTGTCAGCCAGGCCCTGACTGCTGTGACTCTGGCCACAAGTGAGGCCTGCATCACCACTTTCCATTATCCCCACCCCACACCCCCTCCTGCCTGCCTGCCCCAGTCACTTGGCTTACAGGCCAGCAGGCATAGGCAGGCAGTCCAGGAAGATACTCGTCCCAGTCAGAGCCATGGGCCTGAGAAGGTGAGAATGGAATCCTCCTGAGACAAGGCCTTGGGTGTTTAACTCATGCTATTAGGTCTCTTGAGAAAGTGGGGAAGGTTGAGACCAACGCCTGATCCTACAGCTGTAGGAATGAGAAGAGTTTCAAATCCTGTCACATTGACAAGGATGGGCACAGTGAAGTTTGGAAACAGCTGACCCCTAGGTCCCAGGACAAGGATAGAAGGGATCACAAGGAAGAACCTGGGACCAGGGAGACCCCACTGGGGTCTAGAGACTGGTGTCCCACTTGCACAGAAGCCACTTAAGGAAGGGCGCATATTAAGGAAATTAAGGGCGCATAATAAGGAATACCACTTAAGGAAAGGTTTAGCAGACTAGTTAAGGGAGAGTGCTCCCTGTCTCCTTCAGCAACACGCCATCCCCTGAGTTTGGGCTTCCCTTAATGAAAAAGAAACTGACACTCCCTCCAAGTGGAAGTCTGACTCCTAGGACAAGCCAGTGCTCAGTGAGTGCTCCTAGACCATGGGCAGCTGGAATAGATAGCCCAGCTGCCTCACCCTCAAAGGCAAGTCCCTGCTCTAAGGAGGGAAATCAAGACTAATGGATCATCGTCATGCCTTCAGGACCCAACCCAGACAAAGTACAGTGCTCAACAAAAGGCAGAAACCCTAAAAATACCCACAGAATAAAAACATTAAGGAATAAGATATCCACACTTACCTGCATAACCCTAGGCCATTTATCTAGCTTCCCTTTGGCCCAGGGAATGTGGTCCCATAAGATCTTTTATCTGCCAGGACACTGGCGCTTATGTTATTAACTTTGTGTTCACTAAAACCTTGATTTAAAACAAATTTGATCAATTTTTTATTTTTCTAAGCATTCACTGAGTAAAAAAAATAAGTATCATTGATTTAAATCATGAGATTAAATTCTGCTGCAGCTTTTCAATAAGAGGAAAGTATAATTATATATGTAGTGAGATTCTCAAGGTGTGAGAAGTTCTAAAATGGAAATATATTACCTGAGTGCCTAAAGAGGTCCAATTGCAAGTATAAATATACCTCTACATTACCTACTCCCCGCAGCGCTGAGTGTGGGAAGGGGCAGGAAAGGAAATGTGTCTTCCACATGCCAGGCTCCAAGCAAGGCACCTCACAGATGTCACATCAGCTCATTCTCATGCCAGAACTGCAAGGGGGGCATTATCACCTTACCCTCACTCAACAGGCCAGGATGCGGACACTCCAAGAACTGTGCCTTTCCCAAGGCCCCAGAGCTAAAGGATGTTGGTGCCTGGGGTCTACCTCCACTATCCCCCATTTTACTCTCAGCATGGGGTGCATTAACCCCCAGACTGCTGTGCCATCCAGACAGCCTTCTGGAAGGAAGAATAAGAGCTTGACTTTTTTTTTTTTTTTTTCAATTCCTCTACTTGGTCTCTGGGCAGAACCCAGCCTCCATGGGCAAGTGCTCTCGCCGCCATCACAGGGACTCTGGCCCACGGCCCCTTCAGCAGTACAGCAGCCAGGGTTGGCTCAGCAGAGGCCTGACTCTCCCATGGTAGCTATGCCAGCTCTGGCAGGCCAGATAAGCCGGGCAGATGGGAGGAAGGAGACAGACTCTGCCAAGGCTGCCTTGCCCAGAACCCCTCTGGGAACCCCCATGGCCTTCAGGCACTCTGTTCTGTGACCCTCTTCTCCTATCTTAGGTCTGGCAATCCTGCCACTGGGGTGAGACTCCACCTCCCCCTACACCCAAAGACTGAGGCTGGGTCTGTGAAGAGATCAAGTAGAGGAACTGGAAAAAACAGGCAGCCTCATGAGTCATTTTGAAAGAGGACGCTATTTCTGACTCTCCCTTGGCAAGTTACTTGGGGGGTCCCAACTTCCTCTCCCAACTGTGCACACACTTGCTAAGCAAACCTTCTGTCTCATGGCCCAAGGATGGTAGAAGGGCAGCAGCTGTTTCTGCCAAACTTTTCAGGACTACTCCAAACCCTGTCAAAGTTGGGCCCCCCTCTGGACTCGTTCATCCCTCTGTGGTTTCCTCTCTTACAGCACATTGCCACCTACTCAGTGCGTTCACATCTCACCAGGCCTCAGTTTTCATATCTATAAAATAAGGAAAGTGCTTATTATTAAGGAGTAAATAAGGTCATGTATGTAAAAGCACATATAGGTATATGGACAGTTAAGTGAATGAGACAATGTACCCCAAGAAGTAGGTTAGGAATGTAGCCCCCCTCCAGCCCCCACATAACTCGCCTCGCCCCCAGGACTAATACTATAACAACATCAAGCTCCCTTCTCCCTGCCTCTGCTTACTGAACAATGCTAGGGTATGGGTGGCCCACCATCATCCCTCACCCCCATCTTCCCTCTCTGCTCTCTCCCCAGGTCCCAAAGCAAGGCCGAGGCACCTGAGGCCAGCCCAGAGAAAAGCTGCTCCCTCCACAGCTGCCCCCTTGAGGACCCCTCCAGTTCTTCGGGACCCCCACCAGCAACTACCACCCTCCAGCCTGTGGGCCCTTCCAGCCCCCTAGCCCCGACCAACTTCACCTATCCCCGGGCACCCCAAGAATACCGGGGAGGCAGTTCCCTCCCAGGCCTTGGAGACCGGGCAGCTCTGTGCTCCCATGGCTCCAGCTTCAGTCCTTCCCCAGCCCCCTCACAGCGCGATGGGGCCTGGAAGCCACCATCTGTGCAGCACCATGTGGTCAGCGTCAGGTAAGGCATGTCCAGTACCCACTGGGAGGTGGGGCAGAGCTTAAAAGTGGGGCTGCTGTCCAGGGCTCTGGAATCCTTCATTAGAAAACAGCCCGGATGTCTTCTGCCTCTGATGGAAGAGGCAGCCTGGATGGAGGAGGAAGTGAGGGTGGAGTTTAGGAGCGGGAAAGCCTAAAAGAATTCATACCACCTTCTTCTATCGCCCTCCACCCCCAAGAGGACTTTGACAAGCTTCTCTTTTCTTCCCCAGACAGGAACGGGCCTTCCGGATGCCAAAGAGGTGAGACTGGGCCTTCTCTGGAACCCCAGCGGTGACCAGGCTGGTGCCCAGTTTAGTCCCACCACCCCTTCTTGGTGACTCCTAAGCTCACCCACCCCCTGCTACCTGCCCCCCAACACCAAATCAGGTGGGTTCTCTTCCTCTTTCACAGCTATTCCCAGCTCATTGCTGAGTGGCCAGTGGCCATGCTGCTCCTGTGTCTGGCTGTCATCCTCCTCTGCACCCTGGCTGGACTCTTGGGGAGCCAGCTGCCCGACTTCTCCAAGCCCTTGCTGGTGAGGGGCCAAGAGCAAAGGGGAACCCCCAGCCCAGGCAATTGAGCTCAGTCTGGGGAAGAAAGTTGGAGTGGTCCAAGTGGGGATGGGATGGCAATGGTGGGCTCTCAACTCCAGAGAGAGTTGAAGGGATGGAACAGAGGCGATACTCTTATCCAACAACTCAACAGGTGGGCTGGCCCTCCTGCTCCAGGAACCTAGAGGGGCAAAGGTGAGAAGGGCCAGGGTGGGGGGGACTCTTCCGGTCTGCCTGCTCTTCTCTGCCCTCCTCCCTGCAGGGCTTTGAGCCTCGGGACACAGACATCGGGCGCAAGTTAGTGGTCTGGAGAGCACTGCAGGCACTCACGGGCCCCAGAAAGCTGCTGTCCCTTTCCCCAGAAGTCGAGTTGAACAGGTAACGGGTTCCCATCTTTCCACTGATGGGGAAAAGGGGTGAAGATTGAGGTCTTCCGGCAGGGCCAAGAGGTGACCTCCCCAAAGGTGGGTCAGAAGGGCTTACTGGGGCTCCCTGAAATATGGTATCTGGCCTCTAAGTCCTCTACCCCTTGATGGTGCCTGGCACACATCTTCTCTCTACCTCAGCTCAAACCCCCACACCACTCTGAGCCCCGAGCCCTGGAGCAGTGCCCAGGAGGGTGTGATCCGGCCTCGGAGGATGGTGGAACCCCTGGAAGACAGAGGGCAGGAGAACTTCTTCTGTGGCCCCCCTGGTAAGTGGAAGCCCAGCCAGTTCCTGACCCACCCCCTAGAACAAATAGAACAAATTTGGACAGACAGAAAGATAAGGTGGCTAGCTGGTTATGTCAAAGCCATAGAAGGTGGTTTACAGCTGGGATGATAGTGCCAGTGGCAGGCGCTCGAGTCAGGTTGGGCCAAGCTGGGTGGGAGCACAGGGAAGGGATGCTGGCTCAGGATCAGGCAGCCAGGCACAGATTTCAAGCTCTGGAGAAGATGAACCTTGGTCCTGGGTTAGCATCTTCCCTTTGGTGAGCCCAGAACCCAGCGCCAAAGGGCTGAGCCTTGGGGGTGTGTTGCAGAGAAGAGCTATGCACAGCTGGTGTTCATGTCCACCTCAGCCGGTAGCCTGTGGAACCTGCACGCCATCCACTCCATGTGTCGCATGGAACAGGACCAGGTGAGTTAGCTGATGGGGTGGGTGCCAGGGGCTGGCGGGCAGGTGGGGAACCAGGGACAACTGGGACTGATCCCAAGGAAATGCAGCTGAGCCAGGACTGCAGGGTAGACTGGGGAGAGCATTCCTTGCCTAGGGAATAATTCTGACTTAGCTAAGAAGCCCTCAGTTGGGGTGGGGAAAGAAGAGTCAGCTGTTTGCAGATCAGCCAAGATATAGGTACTGGAAGTGAGCCCAAGGATTTTCAAAACGTCCTGAAAAGGATCCTCAAAAGCTATCGAGGAGGCCCCAGTCCAAGGCCCCCAAGCCCCATCAAGCCAATGTACTCATGCTTACTGAAGAATCGTACATAGTAACATCCGAAGACAGGTTTGCTGCTAAAAGCATGGTGAACACCACTAAATAGCCCCAGCTGCTCCCTTCACACAGGGTATTCCAAGTATCAAAGATACTGGTTAAGAACATGTGCTCTGGAGTCAGATGCCTGAATTCAAGACCGGCTCTAATGCTCCCTAGCTGTGTGACTTCAGGTACCTTTCTTAACGTTTTCAGGGACTTGGTCTTTGTATACATAAAATGGGGATAATGATACTTTCCTCATAGGGATTTTGTGACAACTAAACAAGATAGAATTTGTAAAAAATAAAGTATGATGACTGGTAAGAGTCATTGCTCAATAAATGTTACCATTGTCACCATCATCTCAGGTCTAAGGCCACACAGCCATGTGGTGGCAGAACAGGGCCTCTGATCCCAGTCCAGCGCCCTCTGTGCTACCCCAACTGTTGTGGTGTCAACAGCAGAATGGGAGAAAAAGAGGCATCAAATTGCCCTGTCCTAGAAGGATTTAAGCAGCCTAGTGAGCAGAAGTAGGGGGTTAGGGTTTGGCAATGACCCCAATCCTGGCTTCCAACTTTCCCGCCTCTTGCTTTCAGTTCCCTGGACCCTTGTGGCTGCCACTCCACTCCCCCTCCTGGTTAAGACAGGGAAGAGTTGGGTGTGTGCTCTGGGACCCTTAAGTGAGAATCTCTCAGGCTGAGGCCTTGGGCAGCATCCCTGAGGCTCCTTTTTGATGGAGTCAAGATGTAGCTGCTGGCACCTGAGCCAGGAGCCAAAGGCAGCTCTGAGACAGTGCTGCTGAGCTGTCAAAATACCTGCCTCTGCCCTGCAACCTGAAAGAAGATGAGAGGTTCTCAGACAGCTGGGGCAACCTGCGCCCCGGGCTGCCCCTGAGCTCTCTCCTGCTGTGTGTGCCCCACAGATCCGCTCCCATGCCCGCTTTGGAGCTCTGTGTCAACGTACAGCAGCCAACGAGTGCTGCCCCAGCTGGTCCCTGGGCAACTATGTGGCTGTGCTCTCCAATCGCTCCTCCTGCCTGGATACCACCCAAGCAGATGCAGCACGCACACTGGCCCTGCTACGGGCCTGTGCCCTCTACTACCACCGTGGTGTCCTAGTGCCCTCTTGTCTAGGACCTGGGCAAGACAAGCCTCCAAGCTGTGCCCAGGTCCCCATCAAGTGCTCTCGGAGTAGTGCCATCTACCAACTCCTTCATTTTCTGCTTGACCGGGACTTTCTGAGTCCCCAGACTGCTGACTACCAGGTACCCTCCCTCAAGTACAGCCTGCTCTTCCTGCCCACCCCGAAGGGTGCCTCCATGATGGGCATCTACCTAGACCGCTTAGCAGTCCCCTGGGGGCTGTCTGACAACTACACGTCCATCACAGGCATGGACCTGGGCCTCAAGCAGGAGCTGCTGAAACACTACCTAGCCCAGGACACGGTCTACCCCTTGCTGGCTCTGGCTGCCATCTTCCTCAGCATTGCCCTCTACCTGCGATCACTCTTCCTCACGCTCATGGTGCTGCTGGGGGTGCTGGGCTCCCTGCTGGTCGCCTTCTTTCTTTACCACGTGGCTTTCCGTATGGCCTACTTCCCCTTCGTCAACCTGGCAGCCTTTGTCCTGCTCAGCAGCGTCTGTGCCAACCACACCCTCATCTTTTTCGATCTGTGGCGCCTCAGCAAGAGCCAACTGCCCTCAGGGGGCCTGGAGCAGCGCGTGGGCCGCACCATGCACCACTTTGGCTACCTGCTGCTGGTCTCCGGCCTCACCACGGGTGCGGCTTTCTACGCCAGCTACCTGAGCCGCCTGCCAACCGTACGCTGCTTCGCCCTCTACATGGGCACGGCTGTGCTGGCACACCTGGCGCTCACGCTGGCCTGGCTGCCCTCCTCTGCCGTGCTCCACGAGCGCTACCTAGCGCGCGGCTGTGCGTCTGGGGTTCAGGGGGGTTGGGGGGCCAGCGCGCCCCGGCGGCTGGCGCTAGCACTGCACCGGCGGCTCCGCAGCCTCCGGAGGGCGGCGGCCAGCACCTCGCGCCTGCTCTTCCAGCGCCTGCTGCCCTGCGGCGTCATCAAGTTCCGCTACATCTGGATTTGCTGGTTCGCGGCTCTGGCGGCAGGGGGCGCTTACATAGCCGGCGTCAGCCCCCGCCTCCGGCTGCCCACTCTGCCACCGCCCAGTGGCCAGGTCTTCAGGCCTAGCCACCCCTTCGAGCGCTTCGATGCAGAGTACCGCCAGCAGTTTCTGTTCGAGCGTCTGCCTCAGGGCGAGGGCAGTCATATGCCTGTGGTTTTGGTGTGGGGCATTCTGCCTGTGGACACTGGTGATCCCCTGGATCCCCGCAGCAACACCTCCCTAGTGAGTGACCCTGCCTTCTCAGCCAGCAGTCCCGAGGCACAACGCTGGCTGCTGGCCCTCTGCCATGGAGCCCGTAATCAGAGCTTCTTTGGTGTCCAGCCAGAGGGTTGGCCCACACTGTGCTTCGTGGAGGCCCTCCAACACTGGATGGAGAGCTCGGGTTGTGGCCGCCTAGGGCCAGGCCTCTGCTGTGGCCACTCGGACTTCCCCCTGGCACCCCAGCTTTTCCTGCATTGCCTGAAGATGATGGTGCTAGAACAAGGCCCAGATAGCAGGCATGACATGGGACTCCGCTTCAATACCCAGGGCAATCTGGCTGCCCTGGTCCTGCAATTCCAGACCAACTTCCTGTACAGTCCTGACTACAGCCAGGCCCAGCACTTCTACTCTGAAGTCAACCACTGGCTGGCAGCAGAGCTGGGCAGGGCACCTCTGGGCCTCCGTAGAGGGTGGTTCACCAGCAAACTGGAGTTGTACAGCCTTCAGCACAGCCTGAGCACGGAACCTGCTGTGGTGCTGGGCCTGGCTCTGGCACTGGCCTTTGCCACACTGCTGCTCGGCACTTGGAATGTCCCACTGAGCCTTTTCTCCGTGGCAGCTGTGGCAGGCACTGTACTGCTCACCGTGGGGCTCCTGGTCCTCCTAGAATGGCAGCTCAACACAGCCGAGGCTCTATTTCTCTCTGCCTCAGTGGGACTCTCCGTGGACTTCACTGTCAACTACTGCATCTCCTATCACCTGTGCCCACACCCCGACCGCCTGAGCCGTGTGGCCTTCTCGCTGCGCCAAACCAGCTGTGCCACAGCGGTGGCAGCTGCGGCACTGTTTGCGGCCGGTGTGCTCATGCTGCCCGCCACAGTGCTGCTCTATCGCAAGCTGGGCATTGTCCTCATGATGGTCAAGTGTGTCAGCTGCGGCTTCGCCAGCTTCTTCTTCCAGTCTCTATGCTGTTTCTTTGGGCCAGAAAAGAACTGTGGGCAAATCCTCTGGCCTTGTGCCCACCTACCGTGGGATGCTGGAACTGGGGAATCCAATGGGGAGAAAGCAGGCCGCCCACGACCAGGGCCAGTGGGAGGGGTGCCTGGATCCTGCTCAGAGCAATATGAGCTACAGCCCCTGGCACGGCGCCGGAGCCCCAGCTTTGATACCAGCACAGCCACCAGCAAGCTGTCCCACCGGCCCTCTGTGCTCTCTGAGGATCTGCAGCTCCATGACGGCCCCTACTGCTCCCGGCCCCCCCTAGCCCCTGCCTCCCCAAGAGAGCTGTTCCTAGACCACCAGGCGGTCTTCAGCCAGTGCCCAGCCCTGCAGACCTCCTCCCCCTATAAGCAGGCTGAACCCAGTCCCAAAACCCGGGCCAGGCAGGACTCCCAAGGGCAGAAGGCTGAACCCATGCAGGCCTCACCCAAAGCCCCAGCCGACTCCCCCAAGCCCAAGGCTGTAGCGCCTCCTGATTGCCTCTGCTCCTCTGCCAGCACCCTGGAGGGGCTCAGCGTCTCTGACGAGACTTGCCTCAGCACCTCTGAGCCCAGTGCGCGTGTGCCAGATTCTGTGGGTGCCTCCCCAGAGGACCTGGACGAAACTGAGCAAACTGTACCTGAGCGTGGCCAACTGAATGAGAAGCGGGACACGTTGTGGCTGGCCCTGAAGGAGACCGTGTATGATCCATCACTGCCTGCCTCGCACCAGAGCAGCTCGTCCTGGAAGGGCCGTGGGGGGCCAGGGGACGGCAGCCCTGTGGTGCTGCCCAACAGTCAACCAGATCTGCCAGATGTTTGGCTGCGCAGGCCCAGCACCCACACTTCAGGCTACAGTAGCTGAGGGAGGCCAGGGAGGCCAGACCTCGGCGCAGAAGCCTTTCATGGGTGACACGGCAGGCGCAGCACCAGGCTGGGGCCTGTTTCCCCATAACGGCATGGTGGGGTCTCACTCTCCAGTTGTGGATTTAAACCCTGCCAGATGTTCCAGCTTTGATGCAGGCTGCTACTTACTCCCTATATCTGGAGGATTCAGTGAGGAGGGTCTTTGGAGGGAATCACCAAGCTGTCCATGTGACCTGCTGAGGGCTCCTCAGCCCCTACAGTGCCAACCAGGACCCACCTCTGGAAGGGGGGAGGCCAGATGTGTAGCTCCGGACATCAGAGGAGGCCGACCTGACCCCCATCCCAAGTGGCAAGAAGTTCAGTAGGACTAAGGGCTCCAGTCCTTGGGACCCTGCCAGGATACCTCACAAACCACCAGAGCCCCCAGGAACTTCAGCAGCCTCCTGGGCCTCACACCCTTCAGGGGCTCTTATCAGGACACTTCTCTTTAGGGAACATCTCTGGGTCAGAATTGGGCCTGTTCCCCGTCCTGAGCTGCCCTGCCCCCCTCACACTCTCCAGTCTGACTAGGAACTCAAGGGCAGGCAGAATGATTGCTGGGAGTGAAGCAGAAGAATGGATGGTCAGCCTCTGAGCATAGCTAAATTGCAGGATGGGGCCTTGTGGGAAGCAGGCTCTGGTGCTCTCCTCATTAACAAACAATAAGAACCTTTTACCTCCCTGCCTCTTTTAGTTTATGAACCTTCCAGATGCATTATCTCCTTAGAATCTCACTACTTCCTTATGTGGTAGCCTGTAGCTGGCCAGGTCCTTTTGCCCTCAATTTACAGGCAAAGGAGTTGAGAGTAAGTAAATGTTAAGTGACTTGCCCGTCACATAGCTTGCATAGAGCAGAGCAGGATTTCTATCTCATCCCACCACTACAGCTCCCACTCTCCTCCTGGCTACCTGCCAAGGGGACATCGCCTGTAGAGGTCTTAATCTTCCACCTCTACACCCTCCTGCAACCTGCTTTCTCAGGTGTCTGAGGAAAGTCCCCTCCCTCCTCCCATTAGGTCTCCAGCTCCAGAGAGAGCTATACTCTGAGCAAACTCTGGAGTTCCTTCGTGCTACACTCCAGATCCAGCTGAGACACATACTGACCCTGGGGCAGCCTGGTCAAAGTCAGGTGCATGGCCACGAGCTATGGACAGCCTCTGCCAGGAGGCGCACTGAGGGTAGTAGAGGTTGAGCAGAGTTCAGTGAAGGCAGGAATTCAGGCTAATTAAGCCCTGCCCTTTTGAGGAGTATGAGTCTGAAGCTGTTCCCCAAGTCATGGGGACTTGTCCTGCCCTAAGGATAGGTCTTCCCTGGGGTATTCATCAGACCAAAGACTGACTCCCCCCTCCCCCAAGCAGAGTCTCCCTGGAAGGTTTTATCCCATGGGGGAGTAGGGGACTCTTGGAGCCTCCACAAGTTTACTGAATATCTCCTCTGCATATGGCATGAGAGAACAGAAGCATGAGAGGAACATGGAATATCTACCCTCAAGGAATTCACCTTCTAGCTGGTCAAATAGCTCACATATACCTGCAGGCGTCAGTGGGTCGCCAAAGGCATCATACAATGTGTGCTGAGATCCATAAGCCTGTCAGAACTGAGAGTCACCAGTATTGCTGGAGCTCAAGTATCTGGGAGTTGATAACCAGGAAGGCTTCCTGGAGGAGGAATGACTTGAGCTGGGTTTCAGAAGTCCAAGTATCTCAGACTAGAACGGACCTTAACCATCACCTATTCCAGCAGTTTTCATACTGTGTAGCCTCAGGGCCCTTTCTCCAAAGAATCCTTGTGTGGAAACACAGTATATAAAACAGATTTTAAAAAACAGAGCACCTCCTTTGGTAGATGCTGCCTGGGGGAGTATAGAGCAGCTCAGCTTCCCTTTCTACCGCAGCCTCTTAGGGTCTCCACAGAACCCCTCAAGTGCCAGGCATCTCCACAGAATGTGGTATGAGAGCCACTTTGCAGATGAATATCACATTTTTCTAGAGCCAAACAATCTGAGGCAGAGCTGGAAGCAAACCAAGGGGTTTTGTTTTGCTTTTCCCCTATATTGTTGAGCCCTAGCTCCCACCCCAATTAGCCCATGAAAAATGGGGCAGAAACCCAAATGAGACACCGTAGCTATCTATGGAAGAGACAGAAGAACGTGGCAGGAATGACAGGCTAGGATGCTGCTCTGTGAGATAAGTAAATCAAAACCATGTGACTCCTGACAAGGGGGAGGGGAGAGGAGTGACTAGGACCTAGATTGGATCTCCTCTCCTCCTCCACCCTCCCTCGCGGAATCTGTCTGCAGGCACCTCTCTCTCTTCCTGTCCAAGTGGAATTCAGCTCATCAGGGTCCCGGCTTCTCCCACCGTGGCCTGTGTCCCCCTTTGTCACACAGCCAAGCCAAGAGAGCTCTGGTCTCACCTGGGATGATGAGTCAGAGGGCTGAAGGGAGCCCTTCCTCCTGAGCATGGGCAGCAGTCTCTTCTTGACTCAAAAGAGTCCAGCATCTCAGTTGCTTCTTGGCCAGTCACGGAGGCCCTCCTGCCCCGTGTTGTGGGCGGGCAACAGGGCCAAAAAGAACCTGTTCCTCTGTGCCCTCTTATGTGTCTTGCAAAGGGAGACATTGTGTCAAGAACCGGAGCGTCAAAAACTTTGCCTGAACACAACTCCAGAAGTGTTTGAGGGGGGGTGGGAGTGGGGAAGCAGCAGGGATTTGGGCACAGTTGAGGGCCCTATTCCAGGATTTCTGGGTCCCACTCTTGCAGGCCAGGGCTACACAAGTACAAGAAGGCAGACGAGCCAGAGCAGCTGAGGTACCAACTGGATTTGTGCCGCGGACCTGCCGGGTCAAGCAGAATCTGAGGGAGGATGGTAGGAGGTTGAGGAAAGACAGGAATCAAGCATTTATTTATACAATCTCGAGCGGAAGGCAGGGGAAGGTTGATGCCTTGGTAACAGCATCTTGGAGGTATCAGGAGGTGCCAGCGGTTGCCACAATAGCAGGAAGCTACATGCCTATGCTGAATTCAGTGTTCCAGCTCGAAAGTCATAGTGGGGAGACATCCTCAATCTATGCCTCATAACTGAGAGACTGTTGCCACCTCAGGTCATTTGGTAGGGTGGCTGGCTCAGGAGTGTTGCCCCAAGAGCACATGCTTTTCTCAGTTTTTATAATTGACTGGCTTGATGAGATTGTCTGTTGTATGTCCTAAAGGAGGCGGGTAACCATATGGTCCTTGCTTTTATGACAAGAGTTGTGGGAGTCCTTATAAGACAAAGACTTTAACATGTTAGAAGCTTTTATTAACAAACTTACCAATGTTTAGAAAATAATCATTTAGAGTGACAAGGATGTTAAAGAACAGAGCCATTTATTTGTCAAGGCTCAGCAATGCTAATAGGTAAGATTTTGTCTCTTGCAACGTGAAGGTAAAAGAGTATGGAGATGTGAGAGTACTTAAACAGTCATTAATTTGTCACAGGAAGCTAGTGAAAGCAGTTTTAGAAGACCTCAATTATTACATGCAAAAAGGACCAAAGTTTGGTGTTATAAAGGTAAACTGATATTTAAGTTAACTAAAATATTTTCATAGCAAGTCATTTGAGCATTTGCTATGCTAATTTCTTTTCAGATACCTCCCTCACCTTCAACACTTACTTTTGCCTTCGTATTTGTACTACCATTTCCTTTCAAAGATAGCCGTTTTATTTCAACACAAAAATTTTCCCAATACTTTTAACATATCCATTTCAAATATATTCCTTAACATACCTCACCTTATCTACATTCAGAGTTGTGATATCCTAGTTTTTAAGTTTTAGATTGTAAGAAATTGTAAGAGTTGTTATATTTTCATTTCGATGTACTGGAAAACTCATACAGAAAGACATGTTTTAATTCCACTTGTAGGTGAGAAGACCGTGAAGTTTAGTGTTCTTAGAATAAGAAGCAAGCCCCAGTAAAACCTTAGTTTTATAAAATATTTGGCCATCATGTAAATAATGATAAAAGAACAATCTCAAGAGAGATACCAAATGTAACTTTTAGTTTGTCTTGTTAAATTAATTGCAGAGTTGCAAAATGTAACAATCCCATAAACCAAGTTTCTTTCTTAGGCAAAAACTAGATAGACTGGGGAAAAAAAACAAAACAAGAAAAATCAGAGTGACTTAGTATCATATACATTTCCTGTATACTTGTGTGAGAATCAGTATCACTGAATAGTTCATTCACATGGCTTTAGATGTCATCTTGAATTCCATAGCTAGAGGAGGATAGAAGTTAGGGTTTTCAAGGGGAAAAGATAAGTGAATTAGTTTCCCTAGAAAGGAATTTTGTCAAGAGAAGTTTTAATATAAACATTAAAAGGCAAATTTATCTTTGTTAACATAGACCAGATTATTTCTTTTTTGCTGAATACCATGAGCTTTGTTTTTTAAGTAAATAGATTTAAACATAGAACAAAAGTATTAATACCCAACATTATAACCTTAAAGCATGCATGCTTCAATTTAGACCATTAAATTTTGAACATATTTTTGGTTACCAAAATTGTAGATCACAACCTCAAATTTTTTTTATTAGAATCTGGAAGTAAAAGACAAAGACACACACAGAGATTTGTTAATTGTTGTTTAAAATGTTTGGCCATATACACCAATTTTGAGAAATAACTATTTTACCAATATTTGTGAAGACACTGAGAAACTTCAGTTGAGTAAATTTCAGTTTACTCTGACTTTAACTTATAGAAGCCAAAATCTTTACATAGAATATGCGTCCAATTAACCATTACTAAAGACCTAGGGCTCAAGACCACAATAATTCTAAAATCAAACAGTTTTTACTAACTTTGTGAGATAAGAAAACATTCTTGAGTTTGTATTTATAAGAAATAATCCTTTTGTTTTAAGTTGTCCCTGTTCCATATAGTACCTACAGAACAGACCAGAACAGTATTTTTTTTTAAAGATCTGTTTATTTATGCATACAAGCTGGGGTGTAGGCCAGAGGTGTGGGGTGGTGAGAGTTCACCAGAGACAGAGTGGGGAGCAGAACAGGCTTAGACTGAAATACACTGCTGAGGGGAGCAGAGGGAGAGGCAGGAGAGGTCTGCTGTGCCATGTGGGAATCTCCCTGGGCGGGGATAGAACTCCTGCTGCAGTGGATCTGGATAGCTTCACAGTGCTGCGCTTAATCTGTTGCACCACCAATGAGGCCCCTATTCACTGTATTGTTATTATGGGTGGTTACAATGAGTGTGTGGCCTTGGAGAACCATAGAAACACACTTTGAATGCAGGGGAAAACCAGCTAAAGCATCCATGTTTGTTCTGGAAAACCTAAGAAATGGTTCCTTCCCACTGAAAAGAGAACTCCCTCTTAAAAAGAGAACTACATTAACATTCATTTGGGTCTTCAGGCCATTTCTCCTGTTTGTGCAACAGATCTTGAATTCACCCTCAGAGTATTATAGGTACATGTGCTGTATGTTTTTAAAATATAACCTGGTATAGTTTGCTACTATGGAAAAAACCATCCCTCTGTGGTTATCCCACTTTGGGGACTTTTAGGGTGACAGTATTAGACAGAAATAGATTTGATTGGTAGAATCTTAGATTTTACTGGCACATGGCATATCCCATACAATGATATTCAGGCAATATCCCAGTTATGCTTGATTCTGAAAGAGACATCTCACATGAGATATAGAAGCTAAACTTCCTCACCCCCTCTAGTTCATTGCACTCTTCTTCTGGTACATGATGGGCCAGGGAAGCAGGTAAGGGGTGTCAGGAAAAAGGATACATTGATTAACAATCATCACCTGTTGTCTGAAGAGTTTCTGATCTCTTTTCATGGTGGCTTTATCCCAGAATTTGACAGTACACGTGGGAAATGACCGGATAGCTCTCTGGTTTTCATCAAGATCCCATTTACTTGGGGATAGGAAAAAGAGACATTCCTCACCCTTTCTACCCTCATCCTTATTCACAGGGATGACTCTAACTCAAGGTCCGGAGTGTTTATGCTTAAGAGAAGAAATTGTAACCCAGTTCACTGGGAAGATGAGAAACAAAAGAAAGCCACTATGCATTATGTAAATGTCTGGCTGTCCAAGCCATGTAGTGCTGAGAAACAGGAAGGGATCCAGATAAATTTATAATTACTATGAAGGTTCTGTGTGATCATTCACCTTCTACTGCAACATGGGGAAAAGATCAGCATTTTACCAAATTTACAAACATCAAAGCTTTAGTGCTGCTATAGATATCACGTAACTGGGTAGACTGATGTAGTTTCGAGTTCATGACCATCAACCTCAACGGACCCCTTGACCCTGTCTAGCTATTGTAGTTTCCATTCTAATTACTAGTTTCCATTCTTTGTACTGCCCATTTCATACTTGTTCATTCTCAAATTTCTCTTCCCCTCCTCCTACTCAGCCCCCACTTTCAGTAGACAAAAAAAAGTCATTCTTCAGTAAAGAAAACTAGAAGTATCAGAAAGAAATCTCCTCACCTCCAAAGCATCAAGTTGTCTACCCCCAGCTTATCTACCCCTCCTCCTGCCTGCTTCTCTCTCCATCCCTTCGATCACGATCACGATGAAGGAAGCAGTAATGGCTCCAATGGCTTCAAACAGATGGCATCAAAGGCCTTCAACTGGGGCTTGCATTTCTATAGGGACATGAAGACTTTCACAGTAGCTAGAACAGATAGTTTGAAGGGAATCAATTTCCAGAGCTTCTTTCTTTGTGTATTCTATTGAGGATGGAGTCTTGCATCTGCCTGCACTCCCCTTTCCCAGCCGAACCCCTCCCTTCTAAATCCTGCACTCTGCTTTATGAAAAATAAATAAAAGGTCTACTTGAGAACGCGCTGCTTCAGGAAATCCTTGTGGGGGCAACACCTACAGAGCTTCTAGGAAAAATTTTGAAAAGGGCAGCTCTCAGGCTCAGTTCTGCACCTTCCCCATTTAATAATTCAAATTCAAAAGTGTGAGATTGATATAGGATGCCTGTTAATCGTGTTTATTTGAAATTGAAAAATAAAATCCAACTTTTTCTGAGAAAGTCAGTCTGATTTGCCTCATGGGTTTGACAGCAAGAACTGGCATTGCACATAGAAAATGTGGTGAGTGACTCCAAAACTGGAATTATCGAAATCTGCAATTCCATGATTTGAATAAAAATACATTTAAAGTACATGTACACCTTCCCCTTCCAGCCAAGATGGAGCAGCAAGTCCCAGATTAACGCTCCTTCCTTAAATAATGAACCCAACGAGGGGGTGGGGGGGGGGTGGGGGGAGTATAAACCATTTGCATGACAATGGGCATTAGAATTAGAGAGCAAGGGACAGTGATCCCAGAGAGGAGAGAAACCCGTGGGATGGGACCTGCAATTGCTCTTGTTCACTGCTTGAGAGTTTCCAGGACAATATCCAGTGAGGGAGCCCAGAGGCAGAGCAGTAGAATCCCTGAGCTAAGGAAAGAGTGTTAGCAGGTAGAATGAGGACTACCCCAGGACCCCCAAACTTGTACACTCTAAAGGGGTCCGTGTGCACAAAGACAAAGGAGACTTAGTGTAAAACGGCTTTGATATGATTAATGAGTATAGAGAGAGAAGAGAAGATAATAGTTTCCTAAGGAAACACTGAAGCGAGGTAACCAGCCCCTTGCGGGTAAGCGCCGAGGCAAACAAGGCTGTCCTGAAGCAGGGCTGCTGATGCCCAGTGCGCTCTGCAAGTCTAAGGCGCCTTCTGACAGGGAAGGTGGGGGGAGGGGTCATGCACATCTGGATCAAAAGGAGCAAATCAAAGTACAAATCAAGATAATAGCTGCTGTTATCAACCTCCCCTGGTGTTTGTCACTCATGTCACTCTCAAGTGTCTCTATGTGTATCTCCTCCACATGTCTCCTTCTGTTGCTTAAGTTGACGCGGGAAACACCAAGCAGCCCTCAGGAACGTGGGGAACACAGGAGATTTATTATGCCGGTGGGTCCAGGAGAAACTGGCAGGCCCAGGAGAGGTTCACCTCTAAAGACCTGGGCCTGCCGGTTTCTCCTGGGCCCACCGGCGTAATAAATCTCCTGTGTTCCACGCATTCCTGAGTGCTGCTTGGTGTTTCCCGCGTCAACTTCTGTAACATGTGGTTCCCTGACCAGGAAACCCAATTGTGCCAGCCGTTTAGGCTGCTGGTTTGGTAGGAGTGGCGGAGTGGCCTGCGTGCTGGGAGAGCACGGAGAAGGTGCGCACTGCTGTTGCTGGCAGTCTCCGAAGGGCCACCCCAGGCAACGCTGCAGATCCGCCACCTCCCATGCCAGACTCAAAGGAAGCGGTGGAGCCAGGACCTGGTCCCCCCAAACCCCCCAGTTCTGTACACGGTAAGGTCTCGGGCCCCCTGTTTTCCTAAAGCCAGGCCTGTCTCCACTGAGATAAAGGAAGAGGCTGATCACCTCCTAAGGATTTTTCATAAATCCATCAGATAAGGCACTCCCTAGGGTGGGAATGCAGTAACCTCTGGATAACTGGTGTCTGTGTGTGTGTGTGTGTGTGTGTGTGCGCGCGCGCGCGTGCCTGAGTTCTCCATGGCTCCGGATACGGAGACTGAATGGGCTTGCACCTTCGGTTCCGTGGACACGTCATATGGCTTAACGACAAACTGGTGGGACAGCCTGACTCAGGGTTTATAGAGTATTGCCTATGCCAAGACGGTCACTGATCATCATCTTCAGACGTAATCTTTTCCGAGAGGAACTTGGCCGGACAAGTGCAGTTGCATGCTCCCCCTTCCTTTGTTGCGACACCGAACACAATGGGAGGGATTCAGAGTAAACCTATAGTTCTTGACTGCAAGATCAAAAACTTCAAAAAGGATTTTCTGGTGACTATGGTATAAGAATGACTCCTGGTAAACTCTGCACTCTGTAAACTGGAATGGCCTGCTTTGGGGGGTAGAATGGCCTGCAGAGAGCACCCTTGACATTCCCTCAGTCCGCAGAGTCTGGAATGTTGTCACCTGCCAGACAGTGTTACAGGGCAGGGAGAGGGGCACCCACAAAACCCCCAGACCTGCCCTGTTCAAAATGGGTTCTGCCATCCACCGCATCAATACAAAACATACAGGACCTTTTGTGGAAACCAGACTTTAATACAATTAGAAAAGACAAAGAATATATTTTCTAAGTCAAGCACCCAATGTTAACCAACTCCTCATGGGTAAAAGTCCACCCAAACGGGATTGGCCCAAAACAAGTCTTGAAAGCCTGCCACTAGTCTAAAACAGCTTTTGGCAGGGACCCACACATAAGGGTCAGAAACAGTCAGACAATTCTGACAGGAACAGAACAAAGCCATCGTTAACTTCCCCACGTGTCTCTCACCCATATCTATTTCAATCAGTCCAGGCTGGTGCAGCTTCTTTACAAGTCTCTCTGCTCTTTGGCCCTCTTCTGGCCTTCCATCCTTCTTCCGTCTCCTCCTGTCTTCTGTCTGTGTGTTCTGTCTTCTCTTTGTGTGTCCTCTGTGTGTGTCTTCTCTCTTCTCAAGCTTCTTATATCCTGCTCAGTTCCACCCTATCTTGGGTGGGACAGGGAACCTGGGACACACCCTTCTTCCTGGGGACCACCCTGTTACAACAGGACACCCAGGTCAGTTTTCTGATGTTAATTCTTGGATAGAGATTGCCTAGACCCTCCCTGTTTGGGTGCGGTTCAGTTAGTCCAGCCAAGGTGAAAAAAAAAAAAGAGAGAGAGAGAGGCTAAGGTCCTTCTGGCCACCCCTGCCTCTGGTGGAATCCTTCAAACCCCAGTGGACAGGACCCTCACACTGTTGTATTGGCTGCCCCACTCCCTGGGGTTATGCCCATGGCTACTCCCATTGTAATCTGTCACGACAGGTTCAACCTCTCTTCAGGGGTTCTCTTATTGTAAATAAGGTATTCTTTTGTCTTAAGGAGACTGGTTCCCTGCCTGGTTTAGACAAAAACCAAAAACTTTAAAACAATTCTAGGTTTTTTCTGCTTATCCCTAAAATTGTCCTAGTTTTTGGTCCTAGGTCTTCAGTAATGGCTAAAATTGGATACTTATTTAGTGTAAGGATTTTGTGTCAAATTAAAACCTAAGTTATTTCCAAACTAAATACAAATTTAAGGTATGTTTCATCTAAAGGAGTTGCTTAAAGAACTAAAGTTACATCAATAACAGGTTTCTCAGTGTCTTTACAAATATTAGTAAAGTAACTATCTCTTGAAAGTAGTACATATATATGGCCAACGTTGTAAACACAAATCAGGAGGTCTCTGTTTCACCTCCAGAGGGTTAATCATAAACTGGCGCCTAGATAAATTCTAACAACAACAAAAAATTTAAGATCACAATCTACTATTTTTGGTAAACAAAAAAACTAGTTAAAGTTCTAAAGAGTCAAAGCATGCTTGCCTTAAGGTTATAATGTTGTATTTGAATGTGTTATTAAAAAGTGATGGTATTCAGCTAAAAAAGGTAATTAACCTGGTCTACTTGGAGGACTTTTAACCTAGTTCTTTTCCAGGAACACAAGTCTGCATATCTCTTTAAAAGAACTGGTTTTTCCTCGAAAGTGTCTTAACTTTCCTCCCCCTTGTCCTAGCAAAAATCAAGATGACATCTAAAGCCAAATGGACAAACTACTCAGTCGTACTGAGCCACATGTATGCCAAAATGTGTATGGTACTGAGCCTCTCTGGTTTTTCTTGTTTTTATCAACCTGTCTAATGCTTGTCAGGTTATTTACTAGCCTAGAAAAAAAAAACTTGGTATGTTAAATTGTTGCATTAACAATGTTTCATTTGGAATTCCTTTCCTAAGAAAACTAACTCTCAGGTTTACTTCTCTCCTTATTATAAGGAAAATTAACTTTCAGGACTACTTTTCATTGTAGGAAAACTAATGTTTAACGCCATCTCACCGAAAGAAATTAAAGGCTGTGTTTATGTAAGTTTTCTAGTCTGGAGAGATAATTATATGGCACCTAGCTAGTATAATGTCCTACCTTGTGAAATTAAAGACTGGAATGTGGTGACTCTGGATGCAAGTAAAGTGAGGTTTGTTTGATAGAAAGAAAAGGTACAAAGAGATTTTAAATGTAAAGAAAGCAAAAGAAAGTGTTAAAAGTCTGAAAGGGATTTTAGAAGTGTAAGAAAGCAAAAGAAAGTGTTGTGGGTCTGACAAAGGGATTTTAGAAAAAGAAATTTTGTGTGTTTAGATGACTTACTATAAAAATATCTTGGTAACTTAAGTGTTAGTGTTACAGGGCAACCCCGATATTCAATGGGGTGCCTGACTGTCCGTTCTCACCCGTGCGCTTAAAAGTATTTATAATAAGAACAATTGCAGGCACTCACAAAAAGGTTAATAAAAGGTTTATTTACAAAACGGAAGGGAAATAAAAAATGAATAACTCAGGGACAAAAGAGAAAGAGAGAAAGAGAGATAAATCTCCAGATTCCTACCAGATCTGAAGAGCTGGAAACCCCAATGGCACGCTGTAGCCCGGCGGCGAGAAGCAAGAGGCCCCCAACGTCCAAAACCCTCGTTATATAGCCAACATGTCTGCTTAACTCCACCCCTCAGTTCCCAGTAATCCTCTCTTCGGGATGATGATGGAATTAAGGGATTAGTAGCCCTTAGTGTCTTGGATCTCTTTGGTCTGAGGTGGAGTCCATAAACCTTCCTGTGGAGTTTGTTGCAGACGTCCTTTCCCCCCAGCATTAGCAGTGTGCCTATGTATCACCAAACGTTGGTCCTTTTTGCATGTAAAAATTAAGATATTCTGAAACTGCTTTCACTAGCTTCCTGTGACAGATTAAGGACTGTTTGGATAATCTAGAAATCTTGGTGCTCTTTTACTCTCAGGTTACCTAAAAATCTTATCCTATCAGCATTGCTGAAACCTGTCAGGAAAGTGGATCTGTTCTGAAAGGTCCTTGTCACTCTGAGTAATCGCTTTGCAAAAATCTGTAAATTTGTTATTTTAAGTTTTTCTGTTATTCGCAGAGGTTATCTACAGTAATGGCAAATCACATTTTGAATGAATAAACTGGAACATTTACTTTTCTCTCTCACTTCACCATATACAATCTGTAGTAAATATTGACACTTCCTGGCAATGTTTGTTTGCATAAATCCAATAAGACTTTTTCTGTGTAGTATAGTGACTAAGGCTTTTACTGGAAACCAGAGTGCTTTCAGGAGTCCTCAGCTCTCACAGTCGTCGACGAAGCATTCTGGAAACGGCCTGTTGCTGCCTTGCTGTTGGGGTTCTAGGTCTACCAGAAGGAGGAAGTAACAGTCACTCCCTCAGAAGACCAAGAGAGCCCAGGACGTTTTGGAACCTCAAGGAAAAACATGCCCAAGACTCAGCATCTGCGGACATCTACCAGGACCATGGCATGGTCCTCTGCTCAGAAAGAAGATCATCAAGAGGCCTAATTCGGAGATCGTCAAGTGGCCTAGTCGGAGACTCCTTGTGGAGGTTCCAGAAAAGCCGATTTTAAAACATAGTTATAATTCTGCTCTTGCTGTGTTTATGCAAAACAACAGGCCATGTTTGCTACAACTAAACTTATTTTCCACAACCGTTTGGTAAAAATGAAGTGAGGATGGAGAAAATTCATGTTTCAGTAACTTAACAATTTCTTTCTAGTCCTCTTCAACCTACAGATAGGACTAGCACTTTTATATCTAACTATTTTATTTTATTTTTTTATAAGTTTGCTTCTAACAGATTTCAGTCTCCTGTAGACTTCCCTTTATCTAACTGGTGCTTCTGAAAACTTGGAATTGTCCTTGTCATTCTAGAGCCTGAAAAGGATCTTTCCTAATACCCCCTCTGCCTCAAAGTTTGGATGACTTAAAACCTTGGATTCATCATACTCAGGTAAAACCTTAATGTTTAAAAGGTGGACTAGATCCTGACTAGATTTGGAGTAATCATTTTCATGACACTTTGTGTCCCTGCACAGCAAGCCAAACCTGCTGCTAAGTCTGTGGCTATATGCCTTACTCCAGCATGTCAGGGCTCGCTGAAAAGCTCTTCCAGTGTTAACTCTTCCTCCATGCAAATGGATAATCCATGGAAGAAAAGCAGTGTTCCAGACCCCACCTCTTGGACTCTGTAAAAACAATAGGTAGCTTAGGGACTAGTGTCAGGGAGACCATATCCAAGCCCCTTTTTGGGTAGGGCCAGCTCTACGTCCCACTCCAGCAGGAAGCAGCTACAGAAAATGGACGTCCTCCCTTCAACTCCCCAAAAGATTTTGGGCTGGATATGGTCAAGGAGGGGGACGATGGAGGAGATAGAACTTAAGGAATCACAAGACTAAAACCTGACTCACACAAAGAGGTGGGCTGAAAAAAACATATCAGCATGACCATTAGCCCAGTGATTAAAAAAAAAGATCCTTAAAAGCTAATCCTTGGATGCATAAGACTAAGCAAAAGGTAAAAATGTAAAGTTTGAGCTCATTGCAGAATCTCCAGTTTCCTTTCGGTTTCCTTGGTTGTTCAGGTTCAGCAACAGACAAGCCATCCACTGGGATGAGCCCCCCAGCCCCGACGAGGTGTGGACAGTGACCCCGGAAGAACCCCCTTGTCTCCAGCTCCAATGCAACCCCAAACCAGCGCTGCCCTGCTTGGGTCACACCTGGAGGCTGACTGGTCAACGCATGGCTGAAGCTTAAGGAGCAACTTGACTGATACTGGAAGACACTACAGCCTGGGACTTGTTTTCCTGGTGGTCCCTTTGGCTTTCCCCCATCTTGGGCCCCTACTCATAATTCTCCTTGTGCTGTCCCTTGGGCCCTGCATGTTCAATGTGCTCACAATTGGTACAGGCTCCAGATATTTATGATGATGCAGTATGAGGCAGGTGCCTCATAGAGCATCAAAGGGGGGAATGAACCAGGAAAACAGGACAAACATAGCCCCCACA
>PVIJ01000039.1:164467-206863 GCA_004024925.1 Scalopus aquaticus
ACCAAAAGATATGCAGAAGCTACTCTGTATAAAAACTCTCTGCTGCCTTTGCTTGGGGCCCAGGTCTTTAGAGGTGAATCGCTCCTGGGCACGCTGGCAAAATAAATCTCCTGTGTTCCCCACATTCCTAAGTGCTGCTTGGTGTTTCCCATGTCAATTTCTGCAACAGTTCCATGTCCCCCAAGCTCCTGGTGCAAGTCCAAAGTCAAGAAGGAAGTGGGCTCTTCTTCTCCACAGGTCTCTCCCTGTCTTTCCTGAACCCATCTGCCTTCTGTGTTATACAGCTCCACCCACTGCTCAGCTCAGCTCCTCATTTCTATTTTTTTTTTTACTTTTAAAAATGACAGGTTTATTAGGAAAAGGAAAGGAGAATACACTTGCACAGATACAAGAGGGCAGAAAGGGAAAGGAGGGTCTGCCTGGTGGCGTTAAGTCTCAGCTCTATGCAGCATTAGTTCAAACCCCTGCCACAGAGCTTCCCACAGGGCGCAGCAGACGTCTCCTGCCTTGCCCGCTGCTCCACTCAAAAGTGTACTTCAGTAGATCTGCCTGCTCTGCTCCCCACTCTGTCTCTGGTGAATCCTCTCACTACCCTGCACCTCTGGCCTATACCCCAGCTCTTGTATGCATTAATAAATAAATCTTTTTTTTTAAAGATTTATTTTTTATTTATACATACAAGCTGGGGTACAGGCCAGAGGCGTGGGGAGGCGAGAGGGTTCACCAGAGCCAGAGCGGGGAGCAGAACAGGCAGATCAGAAATACACTGCTGAGGGGAGCAGCGGGCGAGGCAGGAGAGGTCTGCTGCACCATGTGGGATTCTCCCTGGCCAGGCGTCGAACTCACGTCGCCGCTGCCGACAGCTCCACAGCACAGCGCTTAACCGCTGCGCCACCGGGGAGGCCCCAAATAAATCTTTTTTTAAAAAAAAACCTACTTAAAAAAAAAAAGAAAGGGAAAAGAAACACCTGCATAGTTAGGTGTCATTGTTATTGTTAGGAGTCAGGTGTTATTGTTAGGTGTTTATTGTTAGGAGACTGGATGCTCAGGGGTCCAGGTGTGTACGCCGGTTGAAGAATAACAGCCGCCGCACCAAATATGAGGGCGAGCAAGTGTGGATTTATTGAAGCAAGAGGAAGGAGCTCCTGACAGCAGGAGGGGGGTCCAAGGGAGGATGCCATTTACTCCAGCCCTGCCAATGACTTTATACTGTCAGACTTCCTGCTGTCCAATGTGCCGGACTATTAATTAGGCACTAGATGTTCAGGAAGTTTCATGGTGGTTGTTTTTCTGTTCCCTAATTACCCTGTAACCGGATCTTACTCTAGGTGGTGGCCAACTCAAAACCATTTCAGTAAAACAGTAAAACACAGAATTTTCCTGGGAACTGTTTTGTTCCTTCTGTTCCTATATTGTCTAAAATCACTGTCCCATGTCTCAGCCTTTCATTGCAAAAATGTGAGGAAACTACTTGAGGCCAAGGAAAGAGCCCACCCAAAAAGATTAGAGGAAACACTAGCCAACAGTGACTGTACTGGTACCGGTTCACATTGCACAACTGGAAAACCTCATGGTTTAGGGAACATTAGAGTTACCAGAAGGGTTTTGCCTCAGTAGTGGCAAATCGTTAGCCCTACTTTAAATACTGCTCGTCTCCAAAAGCAATCTCAAAAGCAAGGCCTGTTTCTAAGTAATGTAACTACATCCCAGAACAAAACTCAAGAATATTTATAAGAATACAAAAATATCCAACACCCCAAAATGTCAATGTCTGGGATCTAATAAGAAAAAATTATTAGTCATGCAAAGAAGCAGAAAAATATGACCCATAATGAGGAGAAAAACCAATGGAAACCAACTCCGAATTCACACTTATGTAAGAATTAGACAAGGCTCTCAAAATGGCTAGAGCAGTATTCCATATGTTCATTAGCTAAGAAGGGCCTTGGAAAAGTACATAGACAGACAGCTAGATAGACAGACAGCCAAACTGAACATGTAGAGATGAAAACTAAAGTGTCTGCGATGAAAAATCACTGGACAGAATCAACAGTTTAGACAATGCAGGAACAAAAAGATTAGTGAACTTACATACATAGCATTAGAAATTACCCAAAGTGAATACCAAAAGAAATTTATTTTATAAATGAATAAAGAACAAGCATACACAATATACAAAAGTAGAAAAATATGTCCTTTATGAATATTTAAAATTATGAAAAAATGGGTGAGAGGGTATTTTTTTTTTTTTTTTTAGTTATTTTGTGGGAGGACATGAATAAGAGTCTGAAGATACTCCTTTTTTTTTTAAAGATTTATTATCTTTATGCATACAAGCTGGGGTGTAGGCCAGAGGTGTGTGTTGGGGGTGTGTGTGAGAGGGTTCACCAGAGACAGAGTGGGGAGCAGAACAGGCAGATCAGAAATACACTGCTGAGGGGAGCAGCAGGGAGACAGGTCTGCTGGGCCATGTGGGAATCTCCCTGGCGGGGGAGCAAACTCGCGCTGCAGTGGCTCTGGATAGCTTCATAGTGCTGAGACTTTACCCATTGCGCCACCAGGGAGGCCCTGAAGATATTCCTTTAGATTCTCTCTTCCTCCTTTCTCTTGACTTTGCTTCTTTGATCCTCTCCTCTCCCTCCTGAAACATCCTTTCCTTCCTCTCAGCTGGCTTTTTCCCCATCAGCATGTGTGTCCACTAGTATCTTCAATCTTCAAAAAAAAAATCTTGACTCCCACAGTTCATTTCCGGTTAGTGCCCAGCTGATATACTCCACTCACAAACCTGTCATCTCTGCTTCCTTATCTCTCACGTACTTAACCTGTTCCAATGTGGCTTCCGCACAAACCTCTCCACCAGAATTCCTCTTGTTATACCCCCTTATGATTTCTTTGTTGCTAAAGTAAATGAATCTTTTTCAGTTCTCATCTTGCTTACACATTCAGTTATTTTCAAGACTTTACCACTGCCTCCTCCAGGAGCTACTACTTCCTCCTCCCTGGCTTCTAGAACACCATCCTTTTTTATTTGTTTTCCTCTCACCTCTCTGACACCTCTATTGTGTTCTTTTCTTATTGAAGTAACATTTGCATTATAACTTCTAGCACCTCTTTATCAGTTTTCTTGGCTGACACCTTCTTTTCTTTTTTTTAAATATTTATTTATTTATGCAGACAAGAGCTGGGGTTTAGGCCAGAGATGTGGGAGGGTGAGAGGATTCACCAGAGACAGAGTGGGGAGCAGAAAAGGTGGATCTACTGAAACACACTGCTGAGGGGAGCAGCAGGTGAGACAGGAGAGGTCTGCTGTGTGCGCCATGTGGGTCAGCTCGCTGGCCAGGGATCAAACTCAGGTGCAGCAGCCGTGATAGTGCTGAGACAACCCCTAGACCACCAGGGAGACCCTCATTCAATAGGACTCCCAAGAGGATCTCTCTAATCCAGACTCCCGTGGGCACAAAGGCTGTATTCCCAACTCCCTCATTTCACATTTACTACATTCACAACTGAACTCTCAATCTTCCCCGAACACAAAGAAATGACTCTATCCATACAATTACTTAAGTCTGAGAGTCACCTTTAAGATCTCACTCTCCCTTCCTTTCCCAAACATTCTGTCTCGCATTGAGTGATGAGATTCTACCTCCAAAAGTCTTAATGTGTCTGCTTCTCTCTGTCTCCACAACCACATCCGCCATCATGGCCAAGTTACAATCATCTCTCACCTGAATGATTACAGCAGTCTTCCAACTATCTCCCTAGATTTGTTCTTGCCTCTGTTAAAAGTTGAAAAACAGGCCCGAGATAGAGTCTTCCTGTTACTCCCCACCTAGATGTATCACCTATCACAGTTTTAGCCTCTCCCACAGTATAACAATCTGGAATTTCCTAATCAACACTAATGAGGTAAACAGCATTGGAACACACCCTCACTCCCCTAGGGAATTTGGCTTTACCTGAAATAATCCTTCCTTTTGCCTTCCTTGTCCATAACCAAAAGACCAGAGTTGGGGCCACCTGTCACCACCAAATGCCAATAAAGGAGAGAAAGAAATTGAATCATTAAGGTGCACTTTACTCAGACAGGCAGCAATCCGGAAGTGGGAGGAGGTTTAACACTCTAAAGAAGCCACCTTAACATTTCATTTGCAGCTGGGTTTCTATGGTAAGTTGAACAAAGACAGAAAGTAAGGAGATAGCACTTCAGCAGTAAGCAGGCCTTCGCTGCTGCCAGGAGCCTGTGGTGTCCAGCCCCCAGAGCTCCTTATTGCCCTCCTGGACCCCTGGCCTCACGCTCATCCTGGTGTGCTGAGGCTGGTCTGCAGATAACATTGGCTGCCTGCACTCCTCCAGACCTGCTGAGGTTAATTATGGGGCTGGAAAATTTAACTCAGAGCAGACAGGCCATAAGCAATGTGTGTGAGCAATTTCCTCCTATACCATGCTTGGTGTCTTACCTGCTCTCCTCCCCCTCCCTAGCCTCTATCATTTCCACCCTCTTTCTGTCTACAATCACCATGTAAGCCATCATGGTATCTAACATTGGGATGCTACCCAATGGTAGGGTAACGAGAGAATTGTCAGATTTTTCCGCCCTCCCCTCAGTGATGGAGCTCTGCAGGCCTACACGCATGCCTGATGGCGGCACCTGGAGTAGGGTGTGGGCCTGTGTGAGTGGGCGCACCTGGGTCAGAGACTGGGCTTACAAGCAGCAGCAGCAGCAGCAGTGGTGTGGCGTGTTAGGCGTGGCAGTGTATGACAGTGTGTGCTGGAATGCAGTAGATTTTGGCAGATATGGCGACAACTAACAGAGCAAGTCTGCTTGGACTGATGCTGAACCTGCTGGGTGTAGGGTGGTTGCACAGCACCAATTCATGAATTTAATAAAGTCAATTAGATTTCTCAATTTGTGATTTTTTAACACCCCGCCTTCGACTCATTGATTCATTCTCCATGTAGTAGCCAGACTGAACTTTCATTTATTTTAAAGACTTACTTATTTATGCATACAAGAACTGGGGTGTAGGCCAAAAGTGTGGGGGAGGTGAGAAGATTCACTAGAGACAGTGGATTGACTGAAATACACTGCTGAGGGGAGCAGTGGGGGAGTCAGGAGAGGTCTGCTGCACCATGTGGGTCAGCTCCCTGGCCAGGGCTCAAACTCATGCAGTGGCTGCTGATGGCTTCATAGTGCTGAGACTTAACCCCTTGTGCTAGCAAGGAAGTCCCCAGACTGAACTTTTAAAAATGTAAGTTGAATAAAATTCTCCTGCTCTATACTTCAATCACTTCCCATTACTCTCCTCCCATGTCTCTTCCAAGTCTCAAGCTTCACCTGGCCACTCAGCTCCACCCCCTCACTGGATGGGGCATGGAACATGGAAGCTCCCCTTTTTATGGAGAAGCCTGTTAGAAAAGTTAAGACTTGGGGTAATTGCCTCAGGTATTTCAGTTTACCTGTCCTCTTCAAATTTCACCTACTACTCTCCATTTAAATAACCTGTAAATAGTTTTCCATTTAAATAACCTGTGCTGCTGGCAATCAAGCATCACGCACATTCCTAACAGACCAAACAAAGACGACTGTGACATGGGTTCTAAAGGTAATAGATTTGCGTCCCAAGTCCGGAATATGACACTAGTGGCTCATAGCTCCATTCAGGAGGGAGGACAAACCACTCTCTGCCCCTACCCAGACCGGGGGCTCACCCACTTCGCCAGAAATCTCGGATTCACACCTTGCTAGGACTTTCCGTACAGTATGGCAGCCAATAGAGACAGCGCCCAAGGCAGCGTTATCCGTACAATATGGCTTCCCACAGAGGACGCCCCGCCCCACCTCCGGCCCAGTCACCGGAAGTTTCCATTTGAAACCCGGGCGGCAGATGCGGCAGATACGGCTGGCGGTGCGGCGGTTGCTTCTGAGCACCATTTGAACCAGAGCTGCGAGAGCGGCAGTCAGGAGCATCAGGCACTTGGGTTCGGCACTCCCGGGGCAGAGCTCTCGGCTGGATGTAGGAGGCGGTCGGGATGGGCTGGGAATAGAGGATCCTCTTTCTCCCGACCCTCCACTTCATCTGGCGACCAGGCCTAGCACCGAGTAACGTTCACCTTGCACCTTCCAGAGCTGAGTCGTGCGGCCTCGTCACCATGACCAGCGTGGTTAAGACTTTGTACACTCTGCAGCCCCCCAGTGTGCTGAGCGGCGGCCTGCCCACAGGTGGGTAGACATACCACCCCCACCCCCGTCCCTGTCCCCGTCCCCATCAGCTCCCCGCTCCCCAAGCACTGAGGACGGTCGGTCATGCCGGGAGAATTTGGGAGACCAAATCGGCAGCTGGAAATGGGGGGGCCCGGCGAGTCGCGGTGGGGGGAGGGCGGAAAGGAGGGCGTTCGACGCCGCTGACAACCTGCTGACTCCCCGTAGACGGGCTGTCTAGGTTTATGATGGGAGTTAGGGGAAACGTCGTGTTGGTAGAAATTTAGACCTGCCCTGTGACCCACACCCCAGACTTAACCGTGCCGCATTCAGCAATTAGATTCAAGTTGCTAATTGTTCAGCTGTTATTGCCACTAAACTGGGAATCCCTTTTTAAACAATTGCCCCTTTTATGCTGGGCTTGGTCTATCTGAAGGTACTCCCAGGAGAGAGAAGCCGGGATATTTAGAGGGCGGTAACTGGATTCACACAGTGTCTGGTTCACATTTGTATCTGCATAGTGTCGCTGGTATAGTACGTGTTTTCAGTAAATGTGAAGTGAGAGAGGGGTCTGGCCCAGCCCTAGAGTATTTGAGAACCTTGAGAGAAGAGATAAGATTGAAAACAATTTTTTGATTGCTTTGCCATCTTGCTTTTGTGTTACTGGCTTGTAGTTGAACTTCATCTCCTAGGATCTGCAGTTGTTGAGTTGTTAAGGTCGTAACACAGAATAGGCTTCAGACATCAGAACCTCACGAGGCTTTTTTGAAGCAGCTGTGAATGACCCTTTTCCAGGTGACTGCTGCAGCTGCTTGTATTAACAAGATTGATCTGTGAGGTAAATAGACTCTTCTCCAAAGGCTTGCTCTGTTTGTCTTAGTTGCCACAAAACACCTGAATGGAATTCCTGGCAGCAGAGGTCCTACAGATTGCCTGAGGATCTGCATTTATGTTGCCTTTCCTTGAGACCAGCAATGCCCCTCCTTCCCTGGGGAGTGATTGACTCTTCTCAGCCAAATTGGAAGTTCTCTTCTCTGCTTTCTGTCCCTAATACAGTTTGATCGTTATATGTCACCGCAATAGTTCAACATTATTAGGCTTTTTCCCACGTGTTTTGTTTTGGGGACATGGATTAGTTGTTTTTTAGCTTTTTTTTTTAAAGATTTATTTATGCATACAAGCTGGGGTACAGGCCAGAGGCGTGGGGGCGGCAAGAGGGTTCACCAGAGACAGAGTGGGGAGCAGCACAGGCAGATTGTCGGAAATACACTGCTGAGGGGAGCAGCGGGCAAGGCAGGAGAGGTCTGCCGCGCCATGTGGGAATCTCCCTGGCCGGGTGTCGAACTCACATCACCACTGCCAACAGTTCCACAGCGCAGCGCTCAACTGCTGCGCCACCAGGGAGGCCCTGTTTTTTAGCTTTTTTAAATTGGTAACATGTACAAAAAGAATCCAAGGTTGGAGACTTGTTTCTCATTGTATATCACTTTCTAACTTTGTTCCGTTTATTCCTCAGGAAAGTATTGAACCACAGTTACTGTGCCAGATGTTCTACTAGACTCAGAGAACAATGAAGTTTCTTTAGAGTACTTAGGGAGACAATCTGGTCAAAACAACTAAGCAGCAATGAAATGAGATACTTGAAGCAGCTTGCATATAGCCTTAGACCATGCAAGGTTCTTAGGAGCTTGATAAGATGGCGCAATTCCACCACTTGTGTGTAATGAAGGAATCAACTGTGTTTTGCCCTGCTGACCCCCTCCTCTTACTGTTAGTTTTCTGTGTCAGTCTCCACTTTCACATCTAATCCTCTGGACATTCAATTAGATGATGTATCATAAAACTTTGGCTATCCTCAAACATACTGTACTGTCACATTAAAGGAATTTTGGTTTCTACCCCCAATTAGTCTGTAAGTCATCTGAATTAATCCTTACAAATTGACATTGGCCAGAATGGAAACTCAGAGGGTTATGACCTCCGTTATTGCTGGCAAATGTTGGGTCACAGTGCTTGAGGTTTCATCCTCTTGTTTTCCTTCATAGATACACAAACTCGAGCCACTTCTAAGAGCCTGCTACCTGTTAAGTCCAAAGAAGCCAGTGTTTCCAGACTTCTTCCTTCAGGAGATTCAGAGAATGACGTTCAAAAAATCCCCAAACCAAGACGAGAGAATGGGTGAGAGTCAGATAATTGGTATCCAATTAGAACATCTGGCTGGAAATTGCCCTGTACCAAGAAAGCAGGGTTTTGGTGAGCACAACCTCCTGAACTACTGCCTGCAGTGAGGGAGCCAGAGCCACAGTCAGAAATCTCTGTCACATCAGTTCTGAGGAGACACAACAAGGGTTCTGATAAAAGATGTTCTCTTCCTTCTCACCACTTGCTCTGAACATACAAATGAAAGGTCTGAGGTTAAACTCTAGCTCCAAGAGGTAGTCATCATGGGTGGGGGCTAGTTGTTAGCCTAGCTTGTTGGCCTGACAGGATCCAGCCCACTGTAGCATGTTTGTTTGTCCACCTGGTGCTCAGTTCCCATGTAAGTAAGGTTGACATTTTGAGCAAGAGCCAGATCTATCAGGTTATTGAGGTGGTGGGGAGGGGAGCCCATTTCAATAGTCTGTGGTGAAACAAAAGTGCCTGACCCTTCAGAGCTTCCTAAGCTTGTGCTGTTTGCTTTGGATGGAGTCTCGGTTCTTTCCTCAGAAAACCAGACTTTATTCCACCTCATTCACAGCATTACTACAATTCTCTGATTTGTTTTTTGTTTTTTTGTTTTTGCTTCTCTAGGCAGGTGAAAGCTGCAGATAATGCCATCAGGAAGAACCTCAGAAAGAAGTGAGCATCAGGGTAAATAAAACTTGGTCACCATTTTAGGGAAGTGGGTCTCAATCCTGGTTGTACATCAGAATCACTCATGTAACTTGTTTAACATGTTACAGTCTGGGTGTCACCCCAGAAACCTGAATGGAATATTCAGAGGTGAGGCACAACCAGGTTTGAGAACTACTATCAGGACAAGAAGCACTACCAACTTGAGTACCAGATAAACACCGATTGTCAGGACTGGAGATCAATCTATGGCTCATCAAGAGTATGAATCCTCAGGATAGCAGGGACTGCATGTGGTTAGTGAGTTGGAGATGAATGTTCTAGTGGTAGTAATGAAATGCTGAAGAATAACCCTTCTCAGTTTGAAGGCTAGCTTGGACATTTCATAATACTGAAGACAAATAATAAAAGCTAAAAGTTTGTAGAAACAGTTCTAACTCAGATCTACTCTTTGGGTGTATTTTAAAAGTTCTGAAGGTAAAATACTATCAAAAAGGACTCTGGGAACTTTTTTTTTTTAAGATTTATTTATTTATGCATATAAGAACAAGGACAGAGGTGCGGGGGTGGGGGAGGTGAGGCTTCACCAGAGACAGAGTGGGGAGCAGACAGGCAGATCTACTAAAATGTACTGCTAAGGGTGCAGCAGGCAAGACAGGAGAGGTCTGCTGTGCCATGTAGGTCAGCTCTGTGGCCGGGGATCAAACTCATGCTGCAGTGGCTGGAGATAGCCTGACAGGGCTGAGACTAACCCCTTGCCACCAGGGCGGCCCTCTTAGAACTTTAAAAAAAGATTTAATGTTACTGATGATAATGGTTACTTACTGTTTTTATAAAGGCTAAACCTTTCCTGTGTTTCAGTAGTTATGCTAAGAATTATGCATTACTCTCTTTTCACACCAATAATATGAGATGTGGATATCATCTTAATTTTAGAAATGACGGAACAGCCTCAGATTGGGCAATTCAACTACATTACTCACTGTATAATAAAGCCCTGTGTGTTTGACTCCATTGCCCATACTCTTTTTTTTTTTTTAAGATTTATTTAATTTATTTATGCATAGAAGAACTGCGGTATATGCCAGAGGTGCAGGGGGTGAGAGGGTTCACCAGAGAGACAGTAGGGAGCAGAATGGGTGGATCTACTAAAGTACACTGCTGAGGGGAGCAGCGGGCAAGACAGGAGAGGTCTGCTGCACCATGTGGGTCAGCTCCCTGGCCTGGGATTGAACTCAGGCTGAAGTGGCTGGTGATAGCTTGATATCACTGAGACTTTCACCCCTGAACCACCAGGGAGACCCCATTGCCCATACTCTTAATTCCTCTAATGACAAGTACAATTATTACAGCTATAAACCATTGAGTAAGCAGAAATCAGAAGAAGATCTCAAGGATAAGAACCAGCTATTAGAGGCCGTCAACAAACAGTTGCACCAGAAGTTGACTGAAACTCAGGTAGGAGACCTGCTGACTTCTGCCATGCATGTGGAAACTGGAGGGAGCAAGCTTGTGATGTACAATGACCGAGGGCAGAGAGAGCATGGCAGGCTTGTGCTTTGGGCTGTCAAAAAGCAGGGCAGGAAAGACTACCCCTGGGGAGTTGGGCAAGCCTGATCTTTGTGCATGACTCCCCAACAGGGAGAACTAAAGGACCTGACCCAAAAGGTAGAGCTGCTGGAGAAGTTTCAGGACAACTGTTTGGCAGTTTTGCAGAGCAAGGGCCTCAACCCAGGTGAGAGAACGAAGCTGCCTTCACAGGAAGTGGTATATACCCCAGTACCCCTTCATGGAAAATTCTGGACTGTGTGTCAAGTCCAGCATGATATCATCTGGCCCAGTCTGTACAGGGGTTGCCAAGGAAACCCTAAAAATTGTATTCTCATGGTGTTCACTTTGCCTGACAGAATTTCAGGTATTGAAAGAGAATTATCTCTTATCTGAACACTGTGACATTCATTTGATGCCAACAGGTACAACATTGCAAATGGACCAGAAATAATAATTTCATTATTTCAAGGAGATAGCATTCAGTTAACCTCCTCAGGTGGAGAGAGTATGATCTAATACTGTTTCAAGAGTTCCTAAACCTGGCTAATCAACCGAATCACATTGGTTAAAATATGATTTCTGTTCTGACCCTGCACCTAAAAAGTAGTGTCTGGCAAGGAAGAGAAGAAGCAAATTCTCACAGCCTTAAAAGGGCTTCAGACTGAATTGAGCTTCAAAATGCCCAAGGAAGGGACCCAGGCTTCTTTGAATAAGGAATGCTGGCTTTGAATGCTACTAGTTATCCTGTGCATTTTAGGATATATTCTTTATAGTTGCCATGTACCTTTTGGTTTAATTTTCTTAAGAATTTTTTTTATTTATGCATACAACAATTGGGGTGTAGGCCAGAGGTTCAGGGGATGAGAGGATTCACCAGAGACAGAGTAGGGAGCAGAACAGGCAGATCTACTGAAATACACTGCTGAGGAGAGCAGTGGACAGGACAGGAGAGGTCTGCTGTGCCATGTGGATTAGCTCCCTGGCTGGGGATCAAACTCATGTGTCAGTGGCTGGCAATAGCTTGATAACGCTGAGACTTTAACCCCTGTGTCTCCAAGGAGGCCCTGAAAAGCTTTTTAAACTGAAACAAGGGCCTCCCTGGTGGCACAACGGGTTAAGCACAGCCCTCTGGAGTTGTAGGCAGCGGTGTTGAGTTTGATGCCTGGCAGGGGAGATTCCCACATAGCACAGCAAACCTCTCCTGCCTCGCCTGCTGCTCCCTTCAGCAGTGTATTTCAGTCTATCTGCCTGTTCTGCTTCCCACTCTCTCTGGTGAACCCTCTCACCGCCCCACACCTCTGGCCTGCACCCCAGCTTGCATGCATAAATAAATCATTAAAAAATAAAAATAAACTGAAACAAGGATATTCGACCTATGCCTTTCCTTTGGACACATTTTATGCTGAATTGAGAAAGTAGAATAAATTTTTTATCATATCCAAACCTAGAGAGAAAGGAAGTAAAAATACAGCTCTGAGCGTCAAGTGTGGGTGACCCCACCGAGGTGAAACTCTGGAGTTAGGGACTGGATGCTTAGAGAAGTTTCCCAAGTGAATATTCCTGTACTAGTCCATGGGGGGAGGGGGCATTTTGTTTAAGGTGCAGTTCCCCTACCTAGAATTGCTTTGTTGGTTCCATCAGTTTTAGGCAGTGAGACCCTGGCGTCACAGCGAGAATCCAGCATGGATCACGTGGACTCTATGGTGAGGACTTGGGGTGTGGGTGAGGGCCAAGTCACACAAGTGCCTGCAAATTTAGGAGGGTCTCTGCCATATGATCCATAAATCCCAAGAAGCAGTCTTTGGTTATCTAGTTCATAGTGGAAGAGAGTGGCAGATAAATACCCAAATACCGTTTTACTTGAAAGATGACTTTTTGCTTCGAATTGTGAGTGAGTCTGAATTGAAAATATACTACTTTAAAACACATAGTAGGATGGACCTGTATGAAGAACTTTCTGGTTAGTCTATACCAAGTTTCTCCCTACTCCTTTGCTGAGAACTGTGTGATACAAAGGTCCAGCCTCAATTAAATTCAGCTTCTCTTTGGTCTTCCCTGAAGCAGAAAGGTAATTGGGATTAAAATCCTTTGAGCTTCTATGATCTCTTCCCCTGAAACGTTAATTATCTTGACTTAGGATCATTTAACAGTAAATATGGATGCTTTCCTCAACTCCCCAAACTCTTAGTCACCCCTCCTGTGGCTACTATGGTTTCATAGTGCCTGTCTAGTACAGAGCACTTGGAAGAGGAGTAATCTGTCCACTGGATTGAATGACTACCGGGGACATTAATGACCATCCAATTCAAATCTTATTTTATGTGAAGAGGTTGGTTTATATGTAGAATGTTTTCACATTTCAATAAAGATTTGTTACTACTTTGTACTCTCCTCTTAGTTGCTGTTAGAAACTTTGCAAGATGAGCTGAAGCTTTTTAATGAAACAGCCAGAAAACAAATGGAGGAGTTACAGGTGAGAGACATCACCCTAAGGGAAGATTCTCATTTCCTACCACAATAGGCTTATTTGTTGAGAACTCTTTATTTATTTATGTACTTTTAATTATTTTTGTAATAATTTTAAATTTATAGAAAAGTTGCAGAGAAAATACAGAGAATTCAACTCCCCTAATACTAACACCTTTTTTAAAAATTTATTTTATTTATATATATTTTACATCATTGTTCATTTTTGTACAATGTATTCTTTCAAGTGGAGTTTCCATAAACTTCCCACCACCAGTTCATCCAAGCACCATCACCATAGTCCCTTGTGCTCTTTCCTCCCCTGTTTTGATCCCTCTCCCTCCCCCTCCCCTGCAGAATGTTTCTGATTTATAGTTGCCTGTTAATTTTGGTTTTTAATTTATTATAATTGTTTTTTTTCTTGATCCCTTATTTGGTTCCCCTGTATTCCTCCTATAAGTGAAACCATCCAATATTTTTCTTTTTCCTTCTGACTTATTTCACTGAGCATAATCCCTTCCAGCTCCATCCATGTTGCTGCAAATGGCATGAGTTTATCTTTTTTGATTGCCAAGTAATATTGCATTATGTATATATACCACATCTTGATCCAGTCATCTATTTTTTGATATTTGGGTTGTTTCCATATCTCACCTATTGTAAAAAAAGAGCTGCAGATAAACATAGGGATACAGGTATCCTTCTGAATTAATATTTTTGTGTTCTTTGGGTAGATACCTGGAGTCTAGTTGCTGGGTTTATGGTAGCCCCATTTTCAGTAGTTTGAGGAACCTCCACACAGCTTTCCATAGAGGTTGGACCAGTTTGCATTCCCACCATCAGTATAAGAGAGTTCCTTTTTCTCCATATCTTCACTAACATTTGTTGTTGCCTGTTGTTTTTAATGTGTGCTATTCTCATTGCTGTAAAGTGGTATGTCATTGTGGTTTTGATTTGCATTTCCCTGATTATAAGTGATGTTGAACATTTTTTCATATACCTGTTGGCCATTTGCATTTCCTCTTTGAGAAGTGTCTTTGTAGCTCTTCTGCCCGTTTTTTGACTGGATTGCTTACTCTGTTTTTGTTGAATCATGTGAGATCTTTGTAGATCTTTGTGATCAGTCCCTTATCAGTTGTATGGAGTGCAAAGATTTTCTCCTAATCAGCAGGGTGTCACTTTTTGTTTTGGTTAGGGTCTCTTTTGCTGTACAGAAGCTTTTTAGTTTGGTGTAATCCAGCTGTTTACCTTTTCTTCACTTTCTTTGCTATGGGGGATGAGTCTTTAAAGATGTTACTGAGATGTATGTCATTTAGTGTTTTACTTTTATTTTCTTCTATATATTTTATGTGTAATTCTTTTATCCATTTTGAGTTGGTTTTTGTGCATGGTGTGATGTAGTAGTCTAGTTTCATTCTTTTGCATGTGGTGGTCCAGTTTTCCCAGCACTATTGAACAAACTGTCCCTGTTTGACTGTACAGTCTTTGCTCCTTTATCAGAGATTAGTTATCCATATATGTGTGGCTTTATTTCTGGGTCTAATACTAACATCTTACACTAACACACATTTGTCAGAACCAAGAAGCCAACATTGATGCATTGTTAGTACATAAGTTCCAAGTTTTCACTTGATTTCATCAAGTTTGTCTGCTGATTTTCTTTGTTCTCAAGCCTCTTAGAAATGGCCACATTTGCAGGGCATGTGGCAACACACCAGGTTGCTCGAAATGGGGAGTTGAAACCTGTGTGAAATCTGTGCTGTGGAAACTTGCTATTTCAAGGTGATCTGCAGTAGGAAACTCAGATTCCTTGGCTGGGCCTGCATCGGGATTGCGTGGGGGACTATGGGATTGTGCTGAATCTTAGAGGATTTCATTGCTCCAGTTTAGAAACTGGAATCTGTGGTAGAGAGGAACAATTCCCAAAACCAGCACAGCTAAGTAAACCTAAGATAGAAAAGTACAATGTCCGGATTCCAGTGGTCTTCCTCAGTAGTCAGAAGCATAATGTGCTACTCTGGAGTGGTCTTTCCTGGGAGTTAAGGTTTTATGGGGTGTTTTGGGTTTGGGTTTTTTCTTTCTTTCACTGCAGGCCTTAAAAGTAAAGTTGAAGGTGAAAGAAGAGGAGAGGGCACGGTTCCTTGAACAGCAGACATTATGTAACAGTCAAGTAAATGATTTTACAACAGCCCTTGAAGAAATGGAGCAGCTCTTAGAAATGTGATAAAAAAGCAAGTGGCCAGATGGCTCCTCTTGGGGGTAAACTCAGAGGAAGCCACTTAGGACATCTGCTTCTTGGCCATGATCTTCTAGGACTTGCCATTCCCAGAATGAAAGCAGTCTTCAGTAGATGAAACTTTATGCTGGTGTGGCGGTTCCTCCTTGAAGCAAGTATTCCTGACCTTCAGATTGGTCAGCTCTCCTGAACTTCACATGCAGATAACTGAGGCTCACGAGAGGGGCATCTGGAAGCTTGGATCAACCTCTTAGTCAACAAAACGGCACACCTGGAATCTGGAGGTGAATCCAGCCACAATCAGGAGTCAAAAGATCACATTCGGATGTGCAGTATGAAAGCCAGAATTGTACAGTGGCACCCGTGTGCTCCGTGGGAGACCTCCCTAAGGCGCCACACTGTCCCATGCCAACTTGGATCAAGTTCTGTCCCATCCCGGTTGGGCTCTGCATCTCAATTCTAAATTTATGAAGTAGAAGTTGCTTGAAATGGCTTAATAAATGAGGTGAAGGTACAGAGGGCAGTAACACCTACCTGAAACAATATACCTTGGAGCTTTAACCACTTCTGCTTGTTTTTTTTTTTTTCTAGTAAGCACTACTTTTAAATTATTTCTGTAACTATTTGGGCTGCAGGTGTTTGGGTTGAGAAATGAAAATAGCTATTTAACCTAAATCTACCCATGAGGACTATTGAACTAATATGGTTACAAATTCAAGATTGACTTAACCCAGAATATTTTTCTTCCACTCATTAAGGGCTCTGTGGCTAAGCCTCTTGTCTTCTAGAAACATTAGTCTTAGATGTTCCCTATTTGAAGCAACAGGTGCCACAATTGGTCCTACAGTTTTGTCACTAGCTGTTCTGAGGGTATTCCCTGTTTGTAGCCATGGGTGCCATGGCTACTTGCCTGTTTTCCCTGAAGTTCTACGAGCTGCCATACACCTCTTTGCACAGCCGGTCCTGGGCCTGGCCACATGAATCCATAGTCACCTGAAGTCCCTAACAGCCTTCCCCATTGATTTACTAAAGAACAGTCATATTTAATTTTTAGTCAAACTAGGAAGGCTTTGTCTATCCCATTTTTGTGGCGTCTCCCAATTTCTTCAACTCCCTCTCCCATTAACATTTTTGAGGCTGCCCAGAGCCACCTAATCAAGGCAAGGAGCACCTCCATTATAACTTACAAGGCTGAAATTCTTTGCTCTCACACACAAACCTTCATGCCCAAATATTTTGAGAGTAAAGTCCAGTTAAATAATTGTCCCTCAAGATATGAACTGAGTATTTTCTTCTACCGATTCTCAGGATATTTCTCATTTAAAAGATTGAATGCAATTTTTAAAGGCATTTTTGACCTCTCCACCAGTGAAGAAGAAAAGTGTGTTTCTTGGAAGGAGAGGCTGGAAAACTGTTTTGGGATCCTCACCTCCTTGCCATGCCTCTGCAGTTATGACTTGTAGGACTGTTACTGTCTCAGTGCTATAGGTTACTCATCCTTCCCAGTTCTCACTTGTGGCCTGGTCTAACGGGGGCCTTCCCCTCACAGTTGTACTTTGCACCACCAGCCTGCAGCTCTTGTCTTTACTGTTCTTCCCACTGACCTCTGTTGCTCCATTTGCCTTTTGTGCATATGGGGTTGTTCTGGGTGCTTACTCTGATCTGAAACTTGAATTCAACTATTACATAAATTCAACAATGATCTGCCTCTTTCACTTTGTTAAATGCTATAGAAAACTTTAATATAGTATGAGGTTCTTAACCACAAAGATATGTACGGTCTGATGAAACAAAATATGCAGGTGATGTAACAAATGACAATGCTCTAACAGTGGGATATGTGATATACTTAGTACTATAGTAGTTAACTGGCCTTGTTTGGTTGGGAGGTTTGATGGAGGTAAACAGACTGGAGACCAAAGGAAGAGTAACATTTGAAGCACCTCGGTAGAAAGTTGGACAAGTAGACAGATGGGGAAAGTGGTGTGCTCAGAGAAGGCATGGAAACTCCATGCCCTTTCCCCACAGCTTCCCTTATACATCTTCCATCTGGCTGTTTGAGTTATATCTTTTTATCATAAGCCTGTGATTTAGTAAAAATGTTTCTGTGAGCTGTGTGAGCTGCTCTAACTAATTAATCAGACCCAAGGAGGGGATCATTGGAAACTCAGGGAGAGAATAAAATCATTAAAGGACCTCACTGATGGTGCAACAGGTTAAGCGCAGCACTATGAGCTATCCAGAGCCACTGCAGCACAAGTTCGATACCCAGCCAGGGAGATTCCCACATAGCACAGCAGACCTCTCCTGCCTTTCCCGCTGCTCCCCTTAGCAGTGTACTTCAGTGTACATTTCAGTGTACTTCAGCTCCCCACTCTGTCTCTGGTGAATCCTTTCACCTCCCCACACCTCTGGCCTCCACCCTAGCTTGTATGCATAAATAAATAGATCTTAAAAAAAGAAAAATTAAAGACTGGGGGAAAAGGAATGTTGAGATAGACACATGAGTTTTGGGGAACTGAGTATGAACACTGGTTGGGCTTTTTCAAAGGGTTCAAGATAAAGAGAGTTTGTGTCTGACACTTCATTACACATTTATCATGTATCATGGGTGATGTTTATGGTCTTATCCTCATTTCAGTCATAAAAGACAAGCACTGTTTTTCCCTTTTATAGCTGAATTAATAGACCCAGAGATGATTTGCCCAAGATCAAGCAAGTAATGGAGAAAGATTTGAGCCAGGGAATAACGGGGTTGGAAGATACATAGCAATATCAGAAGTTTTGAAGAATCTTGAATGTCAGGCTAAGTATGGATTTTTATCATCTAGATCAGAAGTTTCCAAACGTTTGTAGTGTTCCTAGTGCCTTGGCAATACTTTATGACACACCAAAATAAATACCTAGTAGTTCTAAGTAGCTAGATCCAAAGTTTTTAAGATTTTTATTTTGTGTAGAAGAACTTGGGTGTAGGCTGGAGGTGTGGGGGTGGGGGTGAAAGGATTCACAAGAGTGGGGAGCAGAACAGGCAGATCTACTGAAATACACTGCTGAGGGGAGCAGCAGGCGAGGCAGGAGAGGTCTGCTGGGCCATGTGGGAAGCTCCCTGGCCTGGAATAGAAATCGTGCTGCAGTGGCTGCGCATAGCTTCATAGTGCTGCGACTTAACTCCCTGAGCCACCAGGGTGGCCCGTTGGGCATCTTTCAACTTCTCAAACATTGGAATAAAATTGGACTCTACTGCTCATTTTCTGGTTGGTACTGAAAGGAGAGTTGAACAATCTACTGTTGAAACTAACCTGCCTGTAGCTGGTAGTTTACATGTCTAACATGTCAAGTTGATCATCATGATTACCCCAAATTTGAAACACTCCCTGGCATCTTTGTGAGTTTGCTCCTCAAAGGTTCCTTGACCTACAGCCTGGGAACCACAGATCCAGACAGGAACAATAGATTTTTGAGCAATCACCTTAATATTTTAGAAAAATGAACCTGGCATTAGCATTAACGATGGACAGCAGAATTAAGAGTGTAAAACCGGGCCTCCCTGGTGGTGCAACAAGTTAAGTCGCAGCACTATGGAGATATCTAGAGCCACTGGAGCACGAGTTCTATCCCCGGCCAGGGGGCTTCCCAAATGGTACACCTGCTACACCCCAGCTTGTACTCATAGATAAATCTTTAAAAAAAAAAAAAAAAGTGAGGAACCAAGGACATCAGGAAAACCTAGGCGTCAAATACAGCAGGGCCATAAGCAAAGGTGTAAAAGATTTGACACGTAAGAAAATACAGGAATTAATCACTAAAACCCAGTCTTTGGCAAAGTCTCTGATTTGTTTCCAATATAACAGAGATAATACCATGTTGAGTCTCTAAGGACTCGGGACCTGGTACGGTGATGTGCAGGAACGAAGATGGGGAGCTGCAAGCCAGTTCAAGCAGCATCACATTACACTTTGCAAGCGTTTTTATTCACTTTCTCCAAAACAGTATCCCATCTGACTGTCTGCTATGACTATATGCCGTGCCTAATCTCCTGCTTAGTGTTTATCTGCCCAAGCTATTTTTTACAAAATACACTTCAAGAAATAGGGAGAGACTTCCAAGGACACACAGCACCAGCAGGCTATCCAGGGAGGGGCTTTCCACCTTTTCACACGAGCATTCTCAGTGTAGGTCAAGTCTCGGGCAAACATCCTTGTGTCACCTTCCTTATCCCTCAGTCTGTATAATACCAGTCTTGCTGGGTTGTTCTAAGATTTATATTCAGTCCCTAAACTAAAGTTTGGCACCAACTGATGTTGGTGATTAGTACACTTTAAAATGTATCTTCCCCTGGGCCTCTCTGGTGGCACAAGGGGTTAAGTGTCAGCACTTTGAAGCTTGAAGCTATCAGTAGCCAATGCAGCATGAGTTCGATTCCAGGCCAGGGAGTTAACCCACATGGTGCAGCAGACCTCTCCTGTCTCGCCTACTGCTCCCCTCAGCAGTGTATTTTCAGTGGATCTGCTGGTTTCACTCCCCACTCTGTCTGGTGAATCCCCTCACCCACCACACACCCCCCCCCCCACATGTCTGGCCTACATGCTAGCTCTTCCATGCATAAATAAGTAAATCTTTAAAAAAAAATTACCTCCCCCTTCACAACTGAAATTATCAATTTTGAGTTTAGGCTTATATCTCAACCATCTTCATTCAAGTAAAGCATTTACCCCTTTCAGCTACCACCTGTCTCCTAATCACACCCATTTTCTCAGGAAGTGCTTCCACTTATGTCTTCTTCCCCTTCCAATCCAGCTTAAACTAACACTTGTGTGAATAAGCAAATTCACAGAGACAGAGAGTAGAATAGAGGTTACCAGGAGCAGGGAGGAGGAAAAGGAAAGTGAAAAGTTATTGTTTAACAGTTTTGATTGGCATAATGTTCTACATATGGACTGGTGAATAATAATTCATTGTGAATGTACTGAACTGTATGCTTAAATATGGTCTCATTGGCAAATGCTGTTATGTATATTTACTACAATTTTTAATAAAAGGTAATAAGGCTTAATAAGGTGTAATAACATACATGTCAATAAATTACTGTCCCTCTCCAAAGGTGAGCATTATTCTGACAGCAGCTGAAGACACTAGTAACTAGCTCTTTGAAGTTTCTGTTCTCAGCTATACTGTTGAGCTCCTCCAGCTTTGCTGGGTGGTGGTGTGGAGTCTTTCAGGAGAGATATGCTATACCTTTAGCTATAGCCTTTGAAAACAGGATGAGTTGAGGGCCAAGACCCTAGATGAGGTCTAGAGGGAGAACCATTTATTTGAGGTTTAGAAGGGAAACTTCCTCTTTACCTAGTACCGACCCATGATATGAGAGGCAGGGAAGTGAAGGAGAAAGCTTTTGATCTGGACAAACTTGTATAGCCTGTCTTTTATCTAAATTGTGTTTGAGACTGGAGTATTGTAAGAAGGAACAAAAAGTGTTGTCATTAAATACACAATCTCTATTCTTGCTAACAGCCTTGCTGTGGGTGATTTGCTTTCATTATAAAGAAGATGAAAACAGAGACTGAAGAGGTCCAAGAAACTTGTGGGAAATCCCACAGGAATGTAGTAGGACTCTGAAGCTCCATCCCAGGGTGCTAATCTGTTCAAGGGCATTGACCCACCACAGGGGAGGTAAAAAGCCCAAAGAGGGAAGGGATAAAGGCTGAATTCCATCAGTCTCCTCTTTCTTTTTTTAAAATTGTTTTAAAAGATTTACTTTTATTTATTTATGTGTGTCTGGATCCCTGAACCGAAGGGAGAGGCGCAGTTAACAAGTCACAGAAGGGTCTGACAATCTTTATTTAGCAACCATGCGTTTATATACTAGTGCTTACTAAGCAATTACCCACAAGACATTGTTACAATAACAATTTTGTTATGATATTCTAAATTCCTTATAAGGAAGCAGCATTTGTAGCAAGAGTAAAAATACAGACATTATTTACAAGAGCACAACCAGCAACACACTAAGGAGGCAGTCTCTGATTCTCTGTTCTGGTTTTGGTTGTACAATTTGGTTAGATGTAGACACAGGTCTACGGTTATTCTAGGCATAAGCTGCAGTTGGCATAAGCAAGGTCTTCATGCGGGCCGTGCCTCCACACTGACTACCAAGTGCTCGCCCCTTGGGAGGGTCACACCGGCTTAGTTATGCCAAGTGTTACACTGGATTGATTATGCCAGTGCACCCAACAGGCCCCACTTTTATCTTTTGTTCCAAGCAAAGTGGTAGAGGTCAGTCCGTACTCTTGCCCAGTGGCCTCTGAGTAGCTGGACACTGACTAGAATAAAAGACACAGAGATTAATAAGAGAAATAAAATGACACAAACCAATTAACATATGTCCAATAGGAGACTGCCAAGAAAAGGGGTTAAGCCCCTTAAGCCGATCGGCCAGAGTTTGTACAATGTCATTAGGAGTTACACGTGGCAATGATGCTACTTTAATACTGGCAATTTGGGTTTACAGAGCATGTAAATCTAAACTAATATTAGCATTATGCCAAACACCGTTCAAATGCTGTTTAACTTGATCCCACCTCAATTCAGTACTGTTATTATGCCCTCGAGTAACACAGATCCATTTGTAAGCAGCATGACACTCTAAAGTTGACTGTAACTGAATAGACTGTAACCGATCACCTATGAATTCTACAGTAGATCTTAAAGCATTCAGCTGAGTTAGGAATTTATGATCAATATCAGTTTGGTGTTGTAAAGCAATGGAGACATTACGGGCTAGTCCATCCACATAGTTTGTATTATGAATGGACTGGGAAAGTGCCATTGTAGCAACCACAGCTGTAGAAATAAGAGAAAGCAAGGTCACAATACCTGCAATAAGTAGTCCTACAAATCTTTTAGGTCTAGACAAAACTTCATTAAGCTGTTCAAGCACATATAAGCTAGGGTCAGAATACCAATCACCATACAAGTTAAGAGAGAAATTATGGCAAGAAAAATAAGAACAAGATTATTCCCCATCACTAGAATCACTGTTTCGGCCTCCTGGGTGAGCCTCTTCACTTGTCCCCAGGTCGGGAAGGGCGCAACCCATGCTGTCCTGGCCATTCTGTGGTTGGGAAGCTATGGAGGACGGTTCCGATTTTTAAAATTTATTTATTTATGCATACAAGCTGGGGTACAGGCCAGAGATGTGAGGCGGTGAGAGGCTTCACCAGAGACAGAGTGGGGAGCAGAACAGGCAGAGAGACGGAAATACACTGCTGAGGGGAGCAGCAGGTGAGGCAGGAGAGGTCTGCTGCACGGTGTGGGAATGTCCCCAGTGGGAATCTCCCCAGCCAGGCGTCGAACTCCCCTTGCCACTGCCCACAGCTCCACAGTGCAGCACTTAACCGCTCGGCCACCAAGGAGGCCCACAGTTCTGATTTAGACGCAGGCAGCTGAGATGGTCTCCGAGCTGGTCGGGCGACATCCAAGGGCGGCATCCAAGGGCGGCGGCTCATAATCTCGAACTAGTCTATGAGGGATCCAAAACGGAGAATCACAGTCATAGGGAAAAACAGAATAGTAACCTCTGCCTTGTATCAGAAGCAGGTCAGGTCCTTTCCATTCTCCAGACTCCACATCTTTCCAGCGACACAGCTGAGGTGGTGCGGCGGGAGAGTACCAAAAAACGGTCAGCTGGAGATAGTTGATGCTCATCCAAGTTTTAAAAATTTAGAGTAAGGAGGGCATGATTAAGAATATTATGTGGAGTGGGCTTAATTTCCGGGGCAAATATTCCCTCTTTTATCTTTTGAACCTGTAATTTCAATTGTCTGTTAGCACGTTCAACAATCTCCTGCCCCTTCGGGTTGTAGGGAATGCCAGTAGAATGAGAAATAGAAAAAGTGAGGCAAAATTTTCTGAAAGCAGAAGAAGTGTAAGCAGAGCCATTGTCTGTCTTATACGCCCGTGGTATACCTAGAGTTTTAAAATAAGCAAGGCAGTGTGAAATAACATCCTTAGCTGCTTCTCCTGTCTGCAAAGTAGCAAAAATGAAGTTAGAGAAAGTATCAACTGACACATGAATATATTGCAGTTTTCCAAAAGTTGGCATATGAGTCATGTCCATCTGAAGCAAATGATTTGCTTGGAGTCCTCTAGGGTTAACAGAAAAAGTAATTTTATGAGGGGGAGGACAAGCAGTACATTCTTTGATGATCTGTCGGGCCTGCTCATGGGACAACTGGAATCGTTTTTGGAGATACCTAGAATTTTGATGGTGTAAGGCATGAGATTTTCGTGCCTCTTGAACGGGAAAATAGGTACCTAGAAGCAATTGGTCAGTAGGCGCATTTCCTTGAGTTAAGGCTCTTGGAAGATCCATATGTGCACGGATATGCTGAACGAAGTATGGTTCGGTCCAGTGTTGAATTACTTGTTGTAAATCTGTAAACAAAGACAAGAATTGAGAATCCTTGCAAAATAAAGCAGCGCCAAGAATTGTGGTAATGACAGTGTACACACATTGGCTATCAATACAAAGATTAATAGGAACAGAAAAATGTAAATGAAAGGCCATAACTGCTGCAAATAATTCTGCCCTCTGAGGAGAGGATAAAGGCGTATTATACACCACATTATGATGTTCAGACACTACTGCAGCACTGCCATATTTATTTCCATCAGTAAACACTGACATAGCATTTGGAATAGGATGATATTTTTGAAGATGACTAATGACCACAGATTGTCTTTTAAAAAAATGAAGAATGCGGTCAGAGGGTAGGCAGTGGAAATCTGTCCTGGAAATGACGCTAAGGCTGTGGCCCATGCATCCGAACAGGAGAGAAGATATTTAATGTCCTGTTCAGAAAAAGGGTGAACAATAATGTCTGGTTCCTTTGCAAAGAGATGAACTGTTCTGGATCTGCCCTTTTGAATAATATAAGCACACATTTTATGATAAGGCATAATGGTTTTATGATGACTAGATTTGGAGTAATGAATCCATCCTAGGACAGAGTCCTGATATAAAACTCCTGTGGGATAAGTGACAGTTGGTAACACAATAAGAAACACAGAAGAATTAGGGTCATATCTATGTAGAAATGCTGCATTTAATGCAGTGTTAACTTTTCCAAGAGCCTGAGGTCCTTCAGGCGTCAGTTGTCTAGAAGAAGATGGTTGAGGATCACCTTTCAATATAGCAAATAAAGGTTGTAATTCAGCTGTGGTCAGTTTTAATAATAGTCTGATCCAATTAATGTCCCCTAGAAGCTGTTGGAATTTATTTAATGTGGTGAGATGATCTGTACGAATGCTCACCTTTTGGGGTTTTATAATTTTGTTTGCTAATTGATATCCAAGATAAGAATAAGGTGGCTCCGTTTGAACTTCTTACGGAGCAATAAGCAAACTGCATTCTCTTAAAGACGTTTGTAGAGCCATATAGGCTTTATGCAAGTTAGATTGATTTTTATGGGCTAATAAGATATCATCCATATAATGAATTATGATCAAGTCAGGGAAGTCCTTTTTAATTGGAGCAATGGCTCTGGCCACATATTTTGACATGGTGTAGGGCTATTAGCCATACCTTGAGGGAGGGCTTTCCACTGATATCTTTTAGTGGGTTCCTGTAAATTAGGAGAAGGAACAGAAAAAGCAAATCTTTTTTTATCTTCTGGATGTAAAGGGATGGTAAGGAAGCAGTCTTTAAGATCAATAATAATTATTTGGCAATTAAGGGGGACTGCCACAGGTGAAGGCAGGCCAGGCTGCGTGGCCCCCATTATTTCCATAGTTTTATTGACTGCTCAGAGATCTTGTAACAGTCTCCATTTGCCACTCTTTTTCTTAATTACAAAAATAGGAGTATTCCAAGGTAATGAAGCTGTTTGTTTAAATTAGCCCAATGTCCTTCACCAATAAGGGCCTCTACTGTAGCATACGGCTGGCCGGGTGCCACCCTCTGTTTAGCTTTTTCAGATTCTGGTCCAGCCAGATCTCTGAACTCCTCATACCAAAGCAAATAATCACCTCCAGACGAACAAGCTTTTTCGATCTTCTTCCAGTCTGCAGGTGGCAAAGAGTTTGCAGCCAAGTCCTCAAGGACAGTGATAATGGATGGGGAGCTGGCTCCATATTGGGCAACAGCAGACTTTATTTCCCGCAACACTTTTAAAGGAATAGCCTCATAATTTCTAACTCCCTGACCATTAGCCCCAACATCATTAAAAACTGGAAACATCTGGGCACAAGAAAATCCCTCTATTGGGCCTCCCTGGTGGCACAGCGGTTAGGCGCTGCGCTGTGGACCTGTGGACCTGTTGCAGCAGCAATGCGAGTTTGGTGCCCCGGGGAGATTCCCACGTGGTGCGGCAGACCTCTCCTGCCTTGCCCACTGCTCCCCTCAGCAGTGTATTTCTGTCCATCTGCCTGTTCTGCTCCCACTGTCTCTGGTGAACCCTCTCACCGCCCCACGCCTCTGGCCTGTACCCCAGTTTGTACACATTAATAAATAAATCTTAAAAAAGAAAAGAAAAGAAAATCCCTCTATTGGCTCCCCTTGAGCCCAAGCTGCTTTACAGGCTTTTTGTAAAGGGGAAAGATGCATTTAATACTCTCTACTATCAAAAGTAATTACTGTACGACCAGCGGCCCTACCAGATTTAGGAGATGGCTTAGGGTGAGCCTCAACCACTGAAGCGGGCTCTGGAATTATTGATTGCGTCTCCTCTGGAAATAAAACAACTTCTTCCAGCGGTTGTATCATAATAGGAGTCCCAGGGGAAGCAGGGGAGGAAAGATCCATGGGCTGCTCCCCGGAAGCCTCGGCACTAGAGGTTGGACTGCGGGAGGGACAGCAGGCAATAGAACTGACAGTTGTGAGACCATAGCCACAGTTTGCCTGAAAACAATTTTGGGTTTTTGACCCCGAGGTTTTTCAAAATTAGGAGGGGGTCCATTCGGTCCTTTGATGACCGGGCACGTTAGACGTGCCTGCGATACAGGTTGCTGTCTCTGCATGATGGGAGGTGACTTTTTAGCCACCGGGAAGTCAGATACCGCTAGATAACTACACATCAAAGGTTTTTCCTCGACAGAGACCAGCAAAGGAGTAGGGTCAGGGGGCCCATCCATGAGAGAAAAACCAGAGCCAGGTTCTTCTGGCAGGTGAGATTTCAGATCATTTTCTACCTCCTGTTCAGAAGGCAAAGAAGGGTGTGATTTAGACTTCTCGTGGGCTGGGTCCAAACAAACTCTAATAAGATTCCACAAGCTAAATGTGGAAATGGGAACTTTTAGTGGACCCTCTGCTGTATAGTTATCTCTTAACCGAGCACCCACGCATTCCTACATTTGCAAATCAACAGTCCCCTGTTCAGGGAACCAAGCAACAACTTTTTGAACATGAGAAAGGAATTCTTTAATCTACGCTATGGTGACTTTACACCCACGCGCTTTCAGCATAGATTGTAGAACTTGTGCATAGAGTTCCCGCTCTGTGCTATTTGATTGCCCCATTTTACCTCTGTAAAAGTTATGGATAGAGGGCCTGCCTGGTGGCGCAGCGGTTAAGCGCTGCGCTGTGGAGCTGTCGGCAGCGGCGATACAAGTTCGATCCCCAGTCAGGGAGAATCCCACATGGTGCGGCAGACCTCTCCTGCCTCGCCCGCTGCTGCCCTCAGCAGTGTGTTTCTGATCTGCCTGTTCTGCTCCCCACTCTGTCTCTGGTGAACCCTCTCGCCACCCCACACCTCTGGCCTGTACCCCAGCTTGTATGTATAAATAAAGAAATCTTAAAAAAAAAAAGTTATGGATAGAGTTCCTGCTCTATGTTATCTGATTGACCTGTTTGCTTTTCTTCCATCCAAGTACTAACCAGGCCCGACCCTGTTTAGCTTCTGAGATCAGACGAGATCCGGCGCGTTCAGGGTGGTATGGCCGTAGACGACCTGTTTGCTTTTCTATGAGTTTCCACTCCTGGGTCACTAAATCTATGCACAGAGTTCCTGCTCTGTGCTGCCCGGTTTCTTTTTTTAAAACTTACACATTGAGTTCCTGCTCCTGGGCCATTAAATCTGCGCACAAAGTTCTTGCTCTGTGCTGGTCCGTTTACCTTTTTTAAAACTTACACATTGAGTTCCTGCTCCTGGGCCATTAAATCTGTGCACAAAGTTCCTGCTCTGTGCTGGTCCGTTTACCTTTTTTAAAACTTACACATTGAGTTCCTGCTCCTGGGCCAGTAAATCTTTTTTTTTTTTTTTTAAGATTTATTTATACATACAAGCTGGGGTACAGGCCAGAGGCATGGGGTGGAGAGAGGGTTTACCAGAGACAGAGTGGGGAGCGGAACAGGCAGATCAGAAATACACCGCTGAGGGGAGCAGCAGGCAAGGCAGGAGAGGTCTGCCGCACCATGTGGGATCCTCCCTGGCTGGGCCTCCAACTCGCATCTCGTGCTGCCGACAGCTCCACAGTGCAGGGCACAACCGCTGCACCACCAGGGAGGCCCCAAGGGCCGTTAAATCTGTGCCCAGAGTTCCTGCTCTGTGCTGGTCCGTTTACCTTTTTTAAAACTTACACATTGAGTTCCTGCTCCTGGGCCATTAAATCTGTGCACAAACTTCCTGCTCTGTGCAGTCTGATTGACTCAAGTCTGTGCACAGACTTCCTGCTCTTGTGCCAATTAATTGCCTCTTTTTACTTCTATTATATGCTAGCCTTCTTTTTATCAAGCGCACTAGTTGCGAACGTGATCCATTCACCTCTCATCAATGGGTCCCTGTTTGGACGTCACTTGTCCAGATCTGGGATCCTGGGAACCAAAGGGAGAGGCGCAATTAACGAGGCATAGAAGAGTCAGCTCAGCAAGGATCTGACCATCTTTATTTAGCAACCATGCCTTTATATACTAGTGCTCACTAAGCAATTACCCACAAGACATTGTTACAATAACAATTTTGTTATGATATGCTAAATTCCTTATAAGGAAGCAGCATTTGTAGCAAGAGTAAAAATACAAACATTGTTTACAAGAGCACGACTAGCAACACACTAAAGAGTCAGTCTCTGATTCTCTGCGTCCTGGTTTTGATTGTACAATTTGTACAATTAGATGTAGACACAGGTCTAAGGTTACTCGAGGCATAAGCTGCAGTTGGCATAAGCAAGGTCTTCATGCGGGCCGTGCCTCCACACTGACTACCAAGTGCTCGCCCCTTGGGAGGGTCACACAGGCTTAGTTATGCCAAGTGTTACACTGACTTGGTTATGCCACTGCTCCCAACATATGCGTACAAGAACTGGGGTGTAGGCCAGAGGTGTAGGGGGAGAGGGGGACAGTATTGGTGGTGGTAAGAGGATTCACCGTAGACAGTGGGGAGCAGAATAGGTGTGTCTACTGAAATAGCTTCTGAGGGAAGCGATGGGCAAGACAGGAGAGGTCTGCTGTGCCATGTGGGTCAGCTCCCTGGCCAGGGATCTGTATAGAACTCATGCTGCAGCGGGTGGCAATTGATCGATAGCCCTGAGACTTTAACCCCTGCACCACCAATGAGGCCCTCTCCTCTTTCTTGTCAAATACCTCTTTCCTAGTCTCCCAACCCACCCCATTAAAAAAAAAAATCCTTACTGCTGTTCTTATTGTACATTAAATAATATGAAAGACAGAAACGCATTAAAATTCTTACCTATTAAACTCAAATAAAAATCAACAATTCGTTACCTACATAATAACAATAAAGTACAGAATCCCGTTGAAGCAAAGTTTCCCATAAAGCGAGTTCTACTAAGTTATAATCAGTGTGCAGACTAGAGCAAGGGCTGCTTTCCCAGTTAGCTACCCCAGATTTTCTTTAACAATTTATTCCCACGACTGGGTTTCTGGAGAGTTTGCTGCTTGCTGTTTTAACGATACCATGCCCTCGATTCGGTAGGAAAACACTTTTCTTGCTCTCCTAATTTAGAAAGACCCGAACGAGAGGACGCCTGCAAGTTCATTACATACACACTCGGCCGCCCCGCGGTCATCGCTGATTGGATCATGAAATGGCCAAGGGCAAGGCGGCCTTCAGCGGGCAACGGACTCTAATAGGCTGCTGGAGACCCACCCCTTGGTCGATTGGGCGATGGCGGGGATGAGGGGACGGCAAAGTCCGGGATTGGCGGAGCGCGTATGGGGGTTTATAACCACTGCCGCTCTGGTTCGCAGTACTGGCAGAGATGGCGACTGCGGCTTGGCTGCTGGGGCGGCGCGTGGCGAGTTGGAGGCTGCGGTCCTCGCTGCGGCCACTCGCCGGCCTAGTTTCCCAGCGGGCCCACTCACTGTTACCGGTGGACGATGCAATCAACGGGCTAAGTGAGGAGCAGAAGCAGGTAGGGAGACTGGCCCCCTTCCCTGACGCATCGCCACGCTCGGTGGTCGCCTCTGCGCTGTTCTTGTGCCCAGCGCCCACCCAGCTGCGCGGTGTGTGTGTGTGGGGGGGGGGTCAGTGGGAGCGCCGGCGCGGGGACGGGCGCAGTCCTCAGCCTCACTTCCGTAGGCCTGGCTGCCGGAGTTAGACCAGGAAGAATCAAGGACAGGAAAGCTTCTGGGGGACTGGTGGTGTTTGGTGAAGTGTTGACAGATGCTGCAGATTGGCAGGGCCTCCTCAATCTGTCTGAAGTTTTCTTACACCTGAACGCTATCTAAAGCTGTGGTGGTTCCCAAAGAACCGGCAACCATCATCATCACCCCAGGGCACTTACTTGAATATTCGCTGTAGAGGTTCCAAAGTGCACAATGCAATCTGCTGTAATTCTTCAACCCGTTGAGGCAAAGCACAAAGTTTAACAAAAACTTAAAGAAGATGTAGTTAACAAACAACTGGACCTAATTCCTACCTGGAGGAAGGAGGCCGTGTTCACTCTGAGACTGACTTGGAGTTTCACTGAAACATGATTCTCCTGTGTCTCTAAGTAAGCACCAGAGCCTCTGCCAAATTCTGAAATTTGTGTTTACAGTTAGCAGAGTTTGGGGTGGGTTTTTTTTTGTTTGTTTGTTTGGGTTTGGTTGTGGTTTGTTTTTTTTTTTTTTGTTTTTTTTTTTTGCAATCACCACAAGCACAAAGTGTCCAAAAAACATTTAGACACTGCCAAGGAAAGTGTCTAAATCTTAGAGTAATATCTTTTAGCCTTAGGTATAGATAGGGACAAGAAAGAGCTTGAAGGGGAATTGAAGGGGGTGTGGCTGGAGCACAGTGAGGGAGAGGGGAGGAAGGTATTGGGGAATGGTGGACTTGTCAACAGGAGTCAGCTCCTACAAGGGCTTTAGGCCGGGGTAAGGAATTTGCTTCTAAGTACAAGGAATGGAAAACCACGGAGTGATTTGAAGCATAAACTAGTGGGGCCTCGGAGTTTGGTTCCTTGCTGCTTGGTCGGGTTACATGTGGCCTGTGTTCTCTGTAGTCCCGTCCTCAGTGCTAATCATGTGCTGTGTCACCAGCATCTGTCCATCTCTCCCCTTTAGCTTCGTCACACCATGACTAAGTTCCTTCAGGAGCATCTCGCCCCCTATGCCCAGGAGATTGATCACAGCAATGAGTTTAAGAAACTGCGAGTGAGTCCTGAGGCCTACGACGATGAGGGGAAAAGGGGGGTAAGGGGTGTGTTTGGGAGCAAGGCTGGGCTAAGGTTTGGGGATGGCACTGCTGCCTGGAAAGCTCATACAGTCTTCTGGTAAATGAAACTTCCTGAAGAATGCAGCCCTTTTTATGTGAAGTGTTAGGGGTTCATTCTTCTAGATGTGTCAGGCACCTGTGATTGACTGCTTTCTTCTCACAACTCATTACACTCACCCCATTCTGTTGACAGGAGTTTTGGAAGCAGCTGGGGAGCCTGGGAGTCTTGGGCATCACGGCCCCCGGTAAGTGTAGTTTCTTTTCCTAAAGAGAGTTCTTTTTACATGCCTTTTACAACCATTGCCAAAAGAAGCAGAAAAAGAAGAGAAAGATCATGATCAAAGAAACCTCGAACTTCTTCCTTCTGTCTTAAACCCCAGAAAGCATGGACTGACTGTCAGCCCAGAGTAGAGTATACTCCACCATTTCTTTTTTTTTTTTAAGATTGATTTATTTATGCATACAAACTGGGGTACAGGCCAGAGGCATGGGGCGGCGAAAAGGTTCACCAGAGACAGAGCGGGGAGCAGAACAGGCAGATCAGAAATACACTGCTGAGGGTAGCAGCGGGCGAGGCAGGAGAGGTCTGCTGCACCATGTGGGACTCTCCCCGGCTGGGTGTTGAACTCGCATCGCGCGCTGCCCACAGCTCCACAGCGCAGCGCTCAACCGCTGCGCCACCAGGGAGGCCCACCACCATTTCTTTTTTTCAGATTTATTTATTTATGCAGACAACCTGGGGTACAGGCCAGAGGCGTGGGGTGGTGAGAGGGTTCATCAGAGAGAGAGTGGGGAGCAGAACAGGTAGATCAACGGAAACACACTGCTGAGGGGAGCAGCGGGTGAGGCAGGGGAGGTCTGCGCCATGTGGGAATCTCCCCAGCTGGCCGGGCATCGAACTCGCGTTGCTGCTGCCAAAAGCTCCACAGCGCAGCGCCTAACCGCTGCGCCACCGGGAGGCCCAGCTTTGCTTCTTTACGTGCAAACCTATGTTACGAAAAATCTCACCTTACCCCGTCCCTTTTTCACCAGTCCTCCTTAGTGCATGTTCCCCTATTAAATTCTAGGTCTTCATTCTTCATTTATTCAGCTGCCTCTGCACCTCTGTAGCTCTTGCATACTGGGTGTTCAGGTTCTCTTGTCTTCAGTAAGAGGGCTCTCTGGGCTAAAGCAGGAGTTTCAGAGACTGTGCAGTGACCACACCTCAGCTGACCAGAGACAGCAAAACCAGTATGATGATCTAGTAAGCAGAGTTCATGACATCGACCTGTTAGCTCCCCTTGCTGGGAAGAACTTGAACAGTTTGCGACTTGAACTAGAACGGGGTGGGAGGTGGGGGAGGGTGTTCTTTGCTGCCAATAAATACAAGATTTTTGTCAGTGTCCTGATTTACTCTGGCCTTTTCCACTCCTTGGCATCTCCACTCCCAGCTCAGTATGGAGGCTCTGGCCTGGGCTACCTGGAACATGTGCTGGTGATGGAGGAGATATCCCGGGCTTCTGCAGCAGTGGGACTCAGTTACGGCGCCCACTCCAACCTCTGCATCAACCAACTTGTGCGCAATGGAAATGAGGCCCAGAAGGAGAAATACCTCCCCAAGGTGAGGAAATGGGATGGAAAAGCACATGTTGACCTCATGGTACGACCACTGCCTTCCCCCTTTGGCCAAGGCTGATCCACTTTGCTTTCAGGAGCATGCTATCCTGAAAAGGTATGGTGAGGAAGGTTTCAGGGATTTGCTTAAAATATTTCAGTCAAATGAATTAAAAACAGGTCCAGAACTCCCCAGTTGGTCACTGGACAACATTTGCAAAGCATTTTAAGAAATGAAAGAATAGGATTGGCTTCCCTTGCAAAGAGAACAGGAAAAGCAGAGATATGTTCAGCCTCGGAGATACTGGACTGCTTTTCAAGGACTTCATCCATACCTTGACCTGAGAGAGGTTTAAAGGGGTGCCATGTGGACAGGCAAGAAGCAGTATCACTGAACTCATGCAGGATATTTCTAAAGTCACAACTAGCCCTTTGGGGTTTTCCTTGCAGCTCATCAGCGGGGAATACATTGGAGCTCTGGCCATGAGTGAGCCCAATGCTGGCTCTGATGTTGTCTCCATGAGGCTGAAAGCAGAAAAGAAAGGTATGCTCCTCTGGGCTTGGGAGGTGAAGTAAGGGGGAGGACACACCTTCTGAGGGTGAGGGAGCTATAACTGGGAGTGGCCTCTGCTGGGTTTTCAGAACTGTTTCCCAGCTGGGCAACTTCTTGCCCAGCAGAAGTCTGTTGACTCACTGACTGAGACAGGCCAAGACTGCTTGAGCAAGTAGCCAACTTCTGGTCTTAGGAGATCACTATGTCCTGAATGGCAACAAATTCTGGATCACCAACGGCCCTGATGCTGATGTCCTTATTGTCTATGCCAAGACAGATCTGGCTGCAGTGCCAGCTTCTCGGGGCATCACAGCCTTCATTGTGGAGAAGGTGAGTGAGGGGGGTGCATGGAGGGGAGCTTTTGTCTCCTGAAAGTGGTACCGGAGATTACTTCCTCCAACTGATCACAAACGCTATTAATATTGTGTGCTCTGCCAAGGTTCTCTGGGGTAGGGCTGAGGCAGACCAGGATTGAAAGGAGGGTGGCCAGAAAGCAGAGTCTAGGAAAGATGGGTCAAGTCTGAGAAAGGTGGCACAGAGCCGGCCCCACATAGAGAGCCAGGAAGATGAGCAGTTAAAGAAGTCCAGTGGATTTGACAATCAGGGTGTTGTTCCTGATTTCCCCACAGGTATCTGTGGGAGACAGAGGAGGAATTCCTGTGCGAGCAGGTTTTCAAGTGGAGAGTAAAGACTGCACCAGCCAAATCTTGACAGTCAAAGCCAGAGGGATCTAGAGCAGGTGTTAGAATAAAAAGTTGGGGGTCTGGATTTGTTTTTAAGAATGGCAGAGAACTTAGCCAATTTGTTGATAAAGGAAGATAGGAGAGGGAGAAACGGAACATGTGGGAACTGAGCAAGCAAAACACATTGGCGAGTTGAGGGAGAAGAGGTAAGGCTGCAGAACAGGTGACCTTTGAAGCAGGAGACCAGGGCCCCTGTGAGGGCCAGGGGTCTTAGGGGTACAGAGTTGGTGGGGAATTTCATGAATGAGCGCTCTTCTGGTTTGCGATGCCCTCCTTAGAGAGAGGTCAAGAGTAGCTGAGATTGAAGGGAGAGAAAGGTGAGTCCCCACAGGGCCTGGCTAAGTTGGAACTCAAGATAGTGTAATGCCGCTGTCAGCACAGGAGGAAGGGGGGAGCAGTACTTGCCGGCACTCCCCGGGCACCTGCCAACACAGACCACAACTGATTTGGTCCTGGGTGAACTCAGCTGGGTGCAGGTGATAGAAGGCAAAGGAATTGAGTTGGCTGAAGGGAGTTTCTTGAACAGAATTTCCCCTGAAGAAAGAAAACAAAGCCAGGAAAGGTTAAGACAGGCCGTCAGGGACTGGCTATTTCCTTGAAAGAGTACTGGGGAGAACACAAGCCAGTAGCAGAGCAGGAGGCTGGGGTCCAGGTCGGGTATTGGGGCTGGAGCTCCCAGGAGTGGCACAATTGCATGCAGAATGTGAGCCCCCGGAGCAGCATGCCAGGATACCATGCGAGCACAGGGATTTGATGGGAAGGTGGGCACTTTTCAGGTGTCATCCCTTCACTAGACCCCCTTGGGGGCTGGTCTGTAGTTGGGGTCACCTTTTGTTCCTCTAAAGGGTATGCCTGGCTTCAGCACTGCCAAGAAGCTGGACAAGCTGGGGATGAGGGGCTCTAATACCTGTGAGCTGATCTTTGAAGACTGCAAGGTCCCTGGTGAGTCTCTGAGAATGAGGGGTCCCTGTGCCAGCCCCTTCACAAACTGAGATAGCCTGTCCCTCTGTTAGAGACACTCACCATTGACACTCAGCAGTGGCATGAGCTGGAAGAGGGTTTGGACGTGTGGACCCTCGGGGTGAGAGCTGTCCCTCCAGCCAGAGCCCTTGCAGCCATACGCCTAACTGGGCATGAAGTGCGCTATTCCCACGTGGGTAACACTGTGCCCGGGGTTGATATTCTAGCATCTGGAGTAGAAAGACAAGATCTGCCCTCGCTTACGAATGTCCTTCAGTCTCTCCCATTTGTACGTGTGCCTGTATAGCCTATCTGAGGTTTTCACTAGTGACACGAAAACCCATTTGAATAAACTGATGGAAGCCAGACTCAGTGAAGGGAAGTCTCATACTCCACTTGAGTATGAGTATTTTCTCTCCTGAAATACAAATGAAAATGTGACACATGTGCTGAGAGACATAGATTTGATCCCACTTAGGTTTGCTTTGCGTCTCACCGTAGATACCCTCCACTAGCTCCCATCTGAGAAAAATACACTTTGGTTACAAGGAGTATCTAGGGAGGGGGCATTGGTGCAGAGCCTTCTGTTGGCATTAAAGGCAGGTCAGTGGTGTTGACCCTGTCCTCAGTTTCCTGCCCACCCTTCCCAAGGCCACACAGTGTCCTGGCTTCATGCGGGGATGGGGGAGGGGTGTGCAGCATTGAATTGTCCATGTTGTCCCCCTGGTGACCTAGGGGTGAAATCTCAGCGTTATCACTGCTATCTTCGATTCTGGCCACGGAGGTGACTCACATATGGCACAGCAGACCTCTCCTGTCTCCCCCGCTGCTCCCCTCAGCAGTGTGTTTCAGTCAGTCCACCTGTTCTGCTCCCCACTCTGTCTCTTGTGAATCCTCTCACCCTCCGCATCTCTGGCCTACACCCCAGTTCTACTATGCAAAAAAATAAATCAAGTCTTAACCAAAAAACTATCTAGGACAGAAACTCCTCCATGGCCACGGGGCCAGGGGGAACACACAGAACCAGAGCAGACGCAACCTGGGGAAAGAGTAATCCTCTGATTCCTTTATGGCTACAGGTATAAAAAGGACTAGGGAAGGGTCAAATGACTTTTTTTTTTTAAAGATGTATTTATTTTTGCATCTGTTGGGGGGGGGTGGAGTATGAATCTTCTAGCAAATGCCACTTCTGGCTGAAGTTGTAAACTCATCCTTTTCCTCCCCAAAATCCTAGTTGCAGGTCAGGTGACATAGTTTAGTGACATGAGACAGCTGCCATGCCAAACTAATGGCCTTTATAAAAGTCTTCTTCTCCTGACCAGCACTTCTCTCCACAGCCACCAACATCCTAGGCCATTTGAGTAAGGGTGTCTACGTGCTGATGAGTGGGCTAGACCTGGAGCGGCTGGTGCTGGCTGGTGGGCCCCTTGGGTGAGTATGAGGCACAGGGGGACACTGAGTCATTTTGGCCTCCTTGGCAGGTGGTGCCACTAGAGCTTCTCCTTGGGGGGTTAATGGGGCTGCCTCCTGGCCACCGCCACTCTCTTGTGGACACAAAAAGAACCGTGTACTTTCTTCACACTGAAGGCAAACATAATCAGGTGACAAAAGGCCTGGGGAGCCATCCTGCTTAGCTACTTAACATGTAAAACAGGACTCTGGGGCTCTAACACTCTACACAGGGGACCTGCTGCTCCATCTGGCCTCAGAGGAGGGGTACAGTCCTGGGCAGTCAGTGCAGTGGCTGAGCAGGGAGACAAGTGGCCACACAAAGCCTTTCACCTCCCTGGAACTCCATGCCGTCTTTGCAAGCCTTTCAACATTGGCATCTCGCCCCAGCTGGCAGTGGGCGCTCCCCCAGAGTCTTTCTCCTTCTGACAGGATCATGCAGGCCGTTCTTGACCACACTATTCCCTACCTGCACGTGAGGGAAGCCTTTGGCCAGAAGATCGGCCACTTCCAGGTGAGTGGAATGTACTTCTAGGCTTTTGTGGAATGTATTCTTTCACTGCGGTCAAGCTTTCTTTAATAAATGAATAAGCAGGGCATGTGCTGTGGGACATTTGCAACCTTTCACCAGCAAAGTGAGTTCAAATGCAGGCTTCAGACGCCATCTAGCTCTGGAAGTTCCTCAAGCATCACCTCAATCCCTGTTTGAGTTAAATGAATGAGGCTTGTTGAAGGTTGAAGGGAGAGGCATGAGGCTGGGCAGAGGCTTGGGGAAAAGGGAGTGGCATTCCAGTCAGACTTTGTGGGCCGGAAGCCGCAGGACCTTGGTGAGGGCTATGGTGGGTGGGGGCCGTTTCAGGGTACAGTGTCCACAGACCGGCGGCAGCTCTATAGCCTTATTCCAGACTCACTCCCACCTCTGTTATCAAAGACAAGTCTCATCTCTTCTGTGTGCCCTGGTGCCTCCATTCCTGGCTATGGCTGACTGTCTTTTGGCAACTAGAGAGAGTTCTGAGAGGAACGTGACTCCAGCGTATTGACTCATGATCTCCATTTGTGCCCAGTTAATGCAGGGGAAGATGGCCGACATGTACACCCGCCTCATGGCGTGTCGACAGTATGTCTACAATGTCGCCAAGGCCTGCGATGAGGGCCACTGCACTGCCAAGGTAAGGGCTGGCCCCAGGGGAGGGAGAACTGGCAGTAGGCCGGACACTGGGGCTCAGTCTCTGCCTGGCCCTGGCGGGGTCCTGCTGACCTAGAGCCTCCCCTCACAGGACTGTGCGGGTGTGATTCTTTACGCAGCTGAGTGTGCCACACAGGTAGCCCTGGACGGCATTCAGTGTTTAGGTGAGTGTCCCCCACTTCCCACTCCCAGGGCTGCCCTCACTCCCAAAGCCTTCGACTGACTCCAGAAGTTTCCTCTCTCAGCTACAGCTGAGCTGACACCTTTAAGCTCTTTCTGATCCAAGTAGAAGGACATGAAAAACCAAACAAAAAAATGCTGGAGACCATATGTTGTCATACCTTCAGCAACTTCTTGGCCTGGCTTTGTGGAATTTGGCAAATGGGGAAAGAGAGAAGCCTCAGATGGCCTAGGTTTGAATCTTGGCTGTACCACTGACTGGCTTTGTGCCTTGTATAAATTGCTTAATCTCTCTGGACCTAGCACCCAGTAGATGCTGTGTAGTACCACCTCCTACCCTGTCTTTGTGTCTGCCAGTGGTTTTCCCCTCTCTTTGCCTGGTATCCTGGTATTCTGGGTGACCTGCCAACCCCTGGTCTCCCACTAGGTATCCCCCACACCCTCCTCACCACCATTGCTGTTGGGCTTCAATTGCTCTCCTCTGCAGCCTGTTTTGCTTGCTTTACCTGCTGCCCATAACTCTTCCTGTTGTCTTTCTTCTCTGCCCGAACCCTGGCTGCAGGTGGCAATGGCTACATCAATGACTTTCCCATGGGCCGCTTCCTGCGAGATGCCAAACTGTATGAGATTGGGGCCGGGACCAGTGAGGTGAGGCGACTGGTCATCGGCAGAGCCTTCAACGCCGACTTCCACTAACTCCAAGACAACCCCTCAGCCCCTTTGCCCAGCATCTGGAGGCCCTTCTTTGGAAGGAGAGACGCGGCAGCTCTCCTCCCCTGCCTGAGGCAGGTCCTGCTGCCGTCCTCAGGGCAGCCCTCTGGCCTCTGCGTAACGCGTCCGGCTGCCAAGCACCCCGGACCTCAATGCCAGGCCGGCCTACCCAGGAAAAAGCGCTCAAGGCTTAGAACAACTCAACAAGAAGCATTCTGGCTTTTCTGGGGTTCGCTGAGTGGGCTTTTAGTGACTCTGACTTCCAAGCCTGTGGCCCTCACCTCCTGGGCTGAGCACCTGGGGCCAGCCTTTCTCTTCGGTGAACCTTCGGGAGGGAGCCCTCTGCTCAAGTACACCAGAAATATTTCCCCTCTCCATTCTTCTCACTTGGTAGCCTCTTTTCTTTCTAGGGGGAAAAAAACCCCAAAACCTAGTCTGTTTCTGCCAATTTCCAGAGGCCTCAGTTTCCAGCCACTTGTGAGCAGGCTCATTGTGCAGCAGCCCTTCCACCCCTCCAGGAGTTCATCCGTGAGACCTAGAGGCCCACCAGGTTAGTGTGCAGCTCTGGAGAGAGGCACCTCAGGGCATCTGTGCCACCCAGTGTCCCCAGTGGGACAGAGGTCAGCTGCCTGTGAAGGATTGGCCAGATATGACCTTTGCAGCAGCACTTCTGAGCCCTTCAGCCCCGCTCTGCTACTCCACCCCTCCAGTGCTGGCCATGTGATCACGCACAGCTGACTGGGCAGCAGGCCTGGGTGTTTGGCTTGAGTCCAGCCAAGCTGCCTATGTCCATTTCTCCGGACGCCCTATGGCTAATTTTGTTAGAACTGCACAGCGGCTGCTGCCATTTTGTATTAAACATATGAAGCAAATCCATCTGCTTCTGAACTGGTGTTTTTTGGGGAGAAGCAATCCACTTGCTACTGCCCCCTGCCTGGCTCCCGCCCAGTGTCCTTAGAAAGCGGCTAGTAAAAGGAACAAGGAGTGGAAACAGCCCTCAGGACAGAGGCGCTCTCAACACCCCCTTCCCAGATCTCCCAAGGGCTTTTAAAGCAGGGAAGGAGCCTAGTGTGGCAAGAACCTTGGAGCTAGAAGGAAGCTCACAATTTCTAGAGACTGTCCTCGCGATTTTTAAAAGATCAAGACAATCTGATTTTCCCAGATCAGAACTAGACCTAGCATCCAAATCAGAAACGGGCTCTGAGAATGTCAGCCTGGTGCTCCCTTTCTTGGCCACGCTGATGGAGCATGGTCAGAGTAGAACAGGTACAGGTGTTCCACCTAAGTTCCCAAAGAGGACTGGTTTCCTTGGTCGTCAGCCCAGCAGTGTCTGTTCTGGATTGTGGTCCTGGCCTCTAGCCAAGTGCTGTTCCCAGCCCGAGGCCTAAGACAGGTAGAGTTAGCTCCTTACCACCCTCAGCCCAGGTCTCTCCTGAGGGAAGGACCCAGGCCTGTGTCCCTTTGCCCACCCAGCTGCCATTCACTACTATGTGGCTAAAATGGTGGTCTTGGATTTTAACATGTCATGGGAATGACCAGCCTGGAGATGCTCAGAACATGACAGAATGGGATGTTTTGTCAAATTAGTATTGGTCATAGAGCCCTCCACTAACTCGGGGGCAATATGATTGTTCTCTTATGTTATATGTGAAATAAAGATGTTTAAAAATAAAGCTTAAAAAGGTGGGGAGAGCCTGAGTTGTGAATGGAAGAGGAGGCGGGCACTTTTACTTGGGTTGGTGTGGGAATTTTCTATTGCACTGTGTAACTCAACACCAGCCACCAGCACTTCACCCTGGCTCTCCCTCTGAGTCCACTCCAGTTTTAGGTGGGCACCTTATCAGCTTGAGTCTTGACAACCATCCCATTCTTTGTTTTCAGTTGCCATCCCCCAGGATAAGCAATAGGAAGTTAAGGGAATGATTCTCCAAGTGTGGTTTAGACACATCCCTATCAGAATCTGACAGCTTTTAAAAAAAATTCAGATTCCTGGATTTGCCCCAGAGCTAATCACATCTCCAGGGGTATTTCTGAAGCACTGGCAACCTTTCAGAACAACTGATCTAGGGCCTAGAGGGCGCTTCCCCAGAGGCCTGAGTCCTAATTCTAAATCCACAGACTCTAGTAATGACAGTCCCTTATCTGTGCAGCCCTTTCAAGTCTCATTCTGATTTATTAGCTCCTTGATCTTTGACAGCGGGTGCTGGAACACAAGATTGTGACAGTTCCAATGGGCTGGTAAGGTGAGTTGCCCCGGGGTGCCGGAACAAACGGCCTAGGAGCCAGCCACGCCCAGACACCGGGTGGAGCCTGGACTAGGGTTAACTGTGTGCAGGCTGGGGAGGAGCTCCCTCTGATTCGGCGGGGTGCTCAGGCCATGCCCCACCCGACGAAGTCGGGATCCTGGATTCTGGTGGCCTAGTATTGCGATCCCCGGCCTAGGGGATCACCCAGCTCCTTGCCGCCCCCACCCCCCACCCTCTTCTTTTTCCCTCTAGGCACCGAACGCTGTTAAACACAGCCAAGCGCTGCTCGCTAGTGGGACCCGCTCGGCTTGGGAGCGGCTCAGCTGGCCCTGAGTGGAGCTCGCCTGACCCCTGCCGGCCTCCTGCGGCTTCGCAGGTGCAGGGAGCCCGCGGCTCATGCATTTGCTCTGGGCTGGTGGCTCCGGGTCTCCAATTTCAGGATGCACAGAGCTCAACGTTTTGCCAAATGAGATCCGGTAAGGGGCGGTGAGAAGCTGGCTATCCTCTTCCTAGCCTCTACCTTGTATCGTTTCATACAAGACACCATTTTTTCAAAAATAGGACAAATTTAGGACAAAGGTCAGTGTCTTAATTTTTCAGTTTTGTATGTTTTATGTTCAGGGTTTTTAAAATATATATGGCTTATAAAAAAAAAATACGAAAAACTTTCCGTCCCTCCCCAATCCCAGGACAAAACCACTTCTGAATCTTTAAGATGTTTCGGTAATTCACTTCATGCTCCTAAGTGATATGCTTACCTGTTGATTTGGCTGAAGATACTTCTAAGGATAGTTCTTTAAGGTGCATACACTTGACTAATGAGAAGCTCACTACATGCCCATATCTTTCTCACTTCCTCAGACCAGTCCTGTTCGTAGGCCAGCGTCTGGGATTCCTGGGAGCAGATGGTGTAGAGCCCAGGCCACATTCCTGGTTGTTCCCTGCCTCTGCCCACACTTAAATGCACCTTAGAACCTGTTCTTCAGAAACACACTAACCCCAGGTGTGAGCCTACTTCTCCCAGCATGCTCCACCTGGTCCCTCTAGCAGTGCACTGTTCCTGAAACTGGCCTCTCACCCACCACCCAGCCTGGTATCCGCTCATTATAACTTGGATCCACAACAATCTGACAACTTGTCACCCTTCTTCCAATCCTCAACCCTTCCTCTACACTGAACCAGAATGAACTGCCAAATTCCCAGCTAAAATTTTCAGTGGCTCCCATCACCTATAAGAGCTAAGGTTTTGCAAGGCAAATATGACATTGATCTGCCTCTGCTTCCCCTTGGGCACTCCTCTACCCACTCCAGCTGATTAGTGTGCTGCGCTTGTAAATAGTAGTCAGGGGCTGTTATTCCTTTGCCCCAGCCAGTCCCGCTGCTGAAGATGTCCTTCTAGCCCTTCACCTTGTTCTGACTTCCTCACCCCTAAACTCTCAGGTCAGGGACTCTCCTTCAGGAAGACCTCCTTTCTCTTTCCCTACTTCTCTTCCCCATCTCACTCATTCTGAGTAGGAGCCCTTTTTGCTTCTCCCTGGGCATATCTACATAAGCACACCTTGTGTTTATTTTTTAAAAATATTTATTTATGTATACAAAAGCTGGGGTGTAGGCCAGAGGTGTGGGGGGCGGTGAGAGGATTTGCCAGATTCACCAGAGACAGAGTGGGGAGCAGAATAAGCAGATGGGCTGAAATACACTGCTGAGGGGAGCAGCAGGCGAGACAGGAGAGGTCTGCTGTGCCATGTGGGAATCTCCCTGGCCAGGGATTGAACTCCTGCTAGTGCTGCAGTGGCTGTGGATAGCTTCAGAGTGCTGCGACTTAACCCCTTGCGCCACCA